>JANUWF010001217.1:1145000-1407500 GCA_026120185.1 Voacanga thouarsii | reverse complement strand
TACAAAAAGAAAAAAAAATCAATTGATTTTTTTAAAATAATAGAATTGAAAATATGATATGAAATTCCACATCATTTGCCACATTAGTATTGTTGGTCTATGTCAGCATCAATTAACAGGGATAGTGATAGAGTTAGAATCAAGGTTAAGATTATACTCAATTCTACAAGTTTAAAGGTACAATGTATGCAAAGTATAGTTAAAAGGTATAACTATAAAAAAAAGTGTAAATTTGAGAATTAAATTGAGATTTAAGTCCAAGTTCAAATTGGGAAGAAACCGCAATATTACTATTTAAATATTTGACTCTAGCTTTTGTTTTAATAAATGAAGGATTGTACTTGAATCATAGTTTTCATATTGGATTATTTAAGTGGCAAAATGGATAATTAATTAGGTGGGGTAATTACTAGCAGCCCTCTAATATGGCAAGTACACATGCATGGGTGAATATCAACCATATACAGTAGAGGTTAGAGAAGTATTATTATTATTATTCCTACCTCTTGACTTTTAAGACAAGTTAAGGAAGTTATGGTGAAATAAAGCTTTGACTTCCTTAAACAATCAATCAAAAACACCTATGCAAACTCTTCTGCAATGTTCAAATGGACAATTTCAATATCAGTATCAATTAGGCTTGGTTTGATTGGATTGTTTTGTAAAAGTAAATGAGAAGGGAAAGTAAATGTGGAGGTAAATGAGATATTTACCTCATTTGATTAGATGTAGATATAGAGAGAAAGTAAATTAGGAGGGTGTACACTCCCTTTTCACACCAACATTTTCTCTCCTCCCAATTTGAAGGGATTGAGACAAAAAAAAAAAAAAAATAAAGTGGGAGTAATAATGATAATATTAACTACATTTTTAATATTAAAAATTTTAATAAAATAGATAATAAGAAATAAAATAGTAAACTAAATTAATTATTCTCTCTCTCTTCTTCCCCCTCATTCCCTTCCTATTTTCACTTCAACCAAATAGGATAAGAGTAAATACATTAACTTCTTTTAGTAAAAGTAAAATATGCTACTCCTCATCTCCTTCACTCTCCCCCTCCCCTTCACGAATCAAACCAAGCCTTAGCAAGTAAATTCCTCATTCTCTTGCCTCTATATTGAGAAGATCTACTTTTAACACTATAAGGATTGAACCAATACCTTTAACTACGAATCAAATACTCGACTATTCTTCAAAAGAAAAATCGAAGAATTGACAAATTAAGAAATAATTAAAGAAAAAAAAAAAGAGTTGGATTAAAACTTGTATGGTTGCTTGTTTAATGTCATTTCTTGAATGAAAATTACAATATATTCATCAGGAAACTGGATCCAAAGCATGCTTTTACTCTTTTATTTATGGTTTTGTTTTAAAAGAAAATTATTTTAATGACATGATTAACTCAAGATAATGAGCAACAAGTTCACAGCCAGGTGATGTCACTCAAGTCAGAAAGTTGAATATGTGTGTGTACAATTATAAGCCACCCCACCTTTCCATCGCTGTCCAATTTCAAATTTGGTGGAAAGAAATAAAACAAAGAACTTGTATTAAAATGTAGTTTCTGTTAGTGCTCAAATTGGGACACACAACAAAAACCCATGAAGAAACCTAAAAAATTGACAATCCAGCAGGATAATCTTTACAAGGAATCATATAAAATAGACTTATTCCAAACAAACCAATGTCTTAACTACTCCTACATAAGAAGACTTTAAGGCCATTCCACACTCCAATGGTATGCATTTTCTTGCTGCAGCATGCTCTTTTGGCATGCTTCACTTCAATCTTTCCATGAATCAGTTGAGTTTGTGTTTTTCCCCTTCATTTGATGTTCTTCAGTGTCAAAGCACAAGGCCCTTCAGACCAGTATGATTTAGGTTCACAAGATGTAGTCAGCAATTTCCAACCAAGTCTTTCTGTTGTAATAGGCATCCTTGCTATCATGTTTTCCTTAACTTTCATCCTTCTGCTTTATGCTAAGTTCTGCCATAGATCAGTTTCTGCTTCTGTTCAGAACCAGCTGCACATTCAAGATGGCTTGCTTCGTTCGAGGTCTTGGTCATCTGGGATTGACAAAACTGTTATTGAATCACTTCCTTTCTGTAGATTCTCTTCGCTTAAAGGGTCAAGAGATGGGCTTGAGTGTGCAATTTGTCTATCCAAGTTTGAAGATATTGAAATTCTTCGGTTGCTACTAAAGTGCAAGCATGCCTTTCATGTAAACTGTCTTGATCAGTGGCTCGAGAAACATTCGAGTTGTCTACTTTGCAGGAATAAGATCAGTGTGATGATCTTTCGACCATCACGTACACGAATAGTTTGAGACTCTTGTCGAATCAGTCAGAGATGAGAGAGGAATCCAACATAGAACTCTACATCCAAAGAGAAGAGAGTCACCGAGGATCTTCGAGATTTAGCATCGCCGGCAGCTTTAGGAAAACCGACAAAGGTAAGAAGGAAGAAGAATTGCCAATTCATCAAAGTGATGAAACGGATGAAGATCAGAAAGCATTGCACAAGTTCAATCACAAGATTATTGTGTCTGATGTTGTCCTCAAGAATCGATGGAGCAATGTGAGTTCTTCAGACCTCATGTTCTTGAACTCTGAAATGCTTCAGCAGATATCAAGCAATAGATTCTCAGCTTTGGAGTCAAATAACGAGCCGTCCACGCCCACAAGAGTGATCAGAGATGGTGAAATCAAGAATATTAAGGAGGAAATGGAAAGAAAACGAGAATTTGAAAGCAAGTAGAGCAAAATCATTCAGAATGTCATTTCCACCAATTTCAGATCTTCTAAAGCCTTCACAGGCAGAAGGGGCTTCGGAAAATCCATCAAAAGTCCTAAATCCAAGCGATAAGAGATCAATGTCCGAGATAATTGTTCATTCAAGATTTCAATAACAGAACCGGTAATAACAGAGAGCCTTCGCTACCAGAAAATGCTGTCAAAAGATGAAAGAATGAGGAGACTTTGGCTACCGATTGCAAGAAGAACAGCTCAATGGTTTGCCAACAGAGAGAGAAGATCATCTCCTCACCAGTCCCACAACACAAGGCAGCCATCAAATGTATGATTCTTCTGATCAACACCCCTCAAATTCTTGTTGATTTTCTAAAACTCCTTTCTTTTGGTAGAATTCAAGGAATCTTTCTCCTCCATCCATAGCCACACATGGTATGGTTTTAGTCTAGGAAAAAACCTCCTTTTGTCCCTCACACTAGCATTCCTTAAAAAAAAAAAAAAAAAAAAAGGAATACTTGAATCCCCATTGTACATGATTGAGGTATAATCAGAAAATTGCAGAAGTTACACAACAGTTATTTTCTTGGATGATAATTCATTTACAACAGCATAAGTTCCTCTTTCCACTTTTGTTTTATGATGAAATTAGGTTTCTATTTTTGTTATTTTTTGAAAAAAAACACCATCCGCATAAAGCAACTCCTGTATGACACTTTGGTTTCTTACACTGGTTCCATGAATCAAGCAAAACTTTGGAAGATTCTTTGAGTTATACCTGCAAAAACTGTTTTCTTCCTCTGCCTTTTCCCTCTTAATTAGAAAGAAATCCTCAGATTCTGGTTGCTGTAATCTTTCACAGCTAGTTGACACTAGAAAAATATGATGAAGAAATTGAATTTTCATAGTCTAAACTCAAAATTAAATTAATTATATTATCGGTGTAAATATTTAATTTAAAAAATCAGACGTGTCAAGTTGTTTGAGGGCCAAAGAAGGAGAAAAAAAAAAAAAAAAAGGCATGAGTCATTGAACTTTGGTCAATTAATAATCCATGCATTTAAAAAACACTAGTTTGGATCCGTGCTTTGCACGGTTTGAAGCTTTAAAATTTTTATTTATTTTTATTTATGAGTTTATTTTGTATATTTGCTATGAAAAAATTAGTTTATTTTTTATGTAAATTTTTATTGTATAAATGGAGTTGGTGATGAATTGTTTTGATTGTATATTTTTGTGAAGGAATTTATAAATTTTTTATTTAATTTGAAGTTTTATATTATTAGATTTCAATAAATTTCGTATATGAAAATTTTGCTATGATTTTTTTTTTAATTTTTGAGAAAACTTTTTTTATGAAATTTATGTTTTATTATGAATTATTTTTCTTTGAAATGTGTTTAAAAAAATGATTTGGATTAATAATTACAAACTAAATTTGGTAAAAAATAAAAATTAATGACAAAGTTCAATTTCAAGGAATTGAATAGCAAAAGCCCAGGTATTTATTGGACACAAGCCCATGGACAGTAGAAGGCCATTTTATAGAGTCAAAACAAAAGCCCATGTATTTATTTTCCATTCGGTTTGTTTGGCTCAGGTTTTCTTTGTTGTTAGGGTTTCTTATAATTTGTGTGTGTTATTTCGAGGGTTGCTTTTTGTGCCGCCATGTTTCGTTTAGGGAGCTGTAGGGTTCATTAGGGTTTTCTTCTGGAGTTGGGTTGTTTGAATGCAGATGAAGCAGCGTTGGTTTCGCCGAAGCATTCAATAGGATGTTAAATGGAGAAAGCCTCTTCAGATGACTGTAAATCCACAAAGCAAACAGTCGATTGAAGTGAAGGAGCATTTTCACTTTTTAGTTTCTGTATTTGTCGTTTGATTTTTTAAGATGTTTTTTTGAACGACGGCTTTATTTCGATGTTATTCTGTTTTAATTTTTGTGTTGTTTGATGGATTTTTGAATTAAATTATTTGAAAATTTTCAAGGTTTTTTTTTTCCTTATATATATGAGTTTGGTTTTTGTTCTTAAGGCATCCTTTGTATTATTGATTTCGTACCTTGATATTTTCAGTCTCTTTGTGTTTCGATGGAATTATATAATAATTCTTTAGCCAAATACCAATTAGTTGGAAAGCTTATGTTTCATCCTTTCATGTCCGAATCTGTTGTGTTGAGTAGTGAAGATTTACATACTGCGAAAGTCCATAATGCTATTCCAGAAAAAAGAGCTGATTTTGTTCGCTTAATTTTGAATGAATCTTCAACTGATATTTCTGAGTATTTGGAGATACTGTTACCTGCATCTACTGTTAGTGGTTGTGGTGTTGGTTTATATGGAAATTTGTGGGCTGAGACACATGGTTGAGTTGAGAGACATGGTTTGATGGAATTTCCTTTGAGTATCATGTTGTTAAGTGAAGATTATTTAGCTGTTGGTGATACTGAGAGGAAGAAGTCATTTTTGTTGACTTTTATGAGCCATTTGTTGTTGGTATAGTTGAATCTGCTGTTAAGTTAGGGTTACATGTGGACCTCTTTAAAAAAATTTCTGGGTTTAATAAACTTCAAGTTGGGGTGGATTGTCAGAATGTGATATATTTGTATTATGATACAAATAAAATTTTGCTGCATATTCGTTTTGCTGAAAAGAAAACCATTGTTGATGTGATGCGTTTATCTGGTGGCAGTGTGTTGCATAAAGCAAAGCAAAGGTGAAGAATAGGCTGCGTTTGGAGGAAGGTGAATGTTTGCATATAAATTGAAGCTGTGTCAAAGCAAAGAAATGAATTTGGTTTTGTCCTGGTAGTGTTTTGTTATGATGATGTGTTTTAATTAGAAATTTAGTTATGGTGTAGGGAAGTTTCAGTGTATCATGACTGATATGTAATAGTTAGTATGAATTTGAAATTTGAAATTCGTTAATCATTACTATGGCTGCTGTTTATGCTTTATTTTGTTAATGTGATTGATCAATTAAAAAAATAGAAATGGTCTTTGTATGGTTGATTGATGAAACAATAAATGGAATTATTGGCATAATGGTTTTTCTTAGCGTAAAGTATTTTTATCATTGGACAAATTTGGGATTATTATGGGTGTGAAAGGAAAATAGAAGTGGGATTGTATATTAAATGTGCATTTGTTGTTGAATTATTATGATGAAGCTGTAGTTATCAAAGGTAGGAGAGGTTAAGGTTGATAATTGTGCAAATGAGATAGACATGTAATTTATATGATGTTGTTTGGTTAAAATGAGAGAATTAAAAATATCAGGATTGATGTTACTGTAGTTACGAAAGGTAGGAGAGTTGAATGAGGTCTATGTAGGATAGAATATTATTTCTTTCTTTTTTTCTTCTTGAAATATGAATAGAAGATTAATAATAAAAGTAGAAATTTATTTTTCTTTCATATTGATCTGTATGAAAATTTATTTAGCAATTACTAAATATAATACACTTGTCAATTTAAACTTACTTGATCTGAAGAACATAGTCGATATATTTTTCTATTAATTTCGTGTCATTTGTGATGTTGTTACGAATTGTAATTGAGTCAATCGGAGTGAAGATTTATTTATCTAAATTCGTTGTTTTTTCATGGTTGTATAACCTGAATTTCATGGAACAGAAAATCATGACTCATTCTCCAGGAATTTTCAATTCTCCATTATTTTTTTGGTATGTTTAATGAGTATTCTCTGAGTTAATTTTGTTTACTTTAATTGATATGCAGATGTAGTAGAATTACAATGTTGGATTAATGTACAATTTTGTTTCTTAGATTGCATTTTTTTTATGTTTGTTGAACAGATTAGTAGACATATATACAGGCTGCCATTATATAGGAAAGAATATTAGCTTGTATGATTATTGAAGAGGAACAGAAAGTTTAATAATAAAAATAGTAATTTATATGACCTTGTATGATTAGGATGGAGAAGACTTGGAAAGGAAAGTTGGTCCAGAACAATGAGAAAGCAAGAAAAATGAATCTGATTTGAAAAAATGGGCAGGGTTTTTTTCTTTGCATAAGAACTTTTTATTCCACTGTCCCAGTAGAGAATTCATTTCCTTCTTTGCAAAGTGGTAACCAAAAAATTAAATTTTGGTTTAGCTTGGTTCGTTCTTTATGTGCTTTTTTGTTTTCTGATATGTTCCCAGAAAATAGCTTTCTTTTTGTAATTTTTTGGTGCTTTCTGATTGGTACGTATCCAATATGTATAGATATTTCTCTATTCAGAATTGATAGGTGGCATGGTCCATCTTTCAAAGTTGTCCTAATGTTTGTACTCTTATTTTCTATACAGTTTTCATATTTCTTGTGTTATGTTGCTAAGTTGAGTTTTGTATTATTATTCTGTTGGTTTTATTGGAGTCAGGTGATTGAATTGGTGGTCAAATGCACAATGATTATTGATTTTGTTGGTCAATCGATATGGCAACATCATGGTAAATTCATCTGTTTTCTATTTTAATTTTTATTTGTATTTGTTAAATGTATTTTCCCCTTCAATTTTTAATAGAAGTTCCCATGTCAGTTGATCAAATTTTTATTGGTTCTGTATTGTGATTATGGTAGTATGATAATTTGCTATTTTTTGTTACTTAGAATTGTAAGGTATAAATTTGTGCTGATTTGTTTTGAGGAAGATGAAAGATGTGCTCATCAAAGGGGGTTTTTAATTGGTAAGTGCTTCTTTGTGTGAAGGTTGAACTGAAGAGGAATATTTCAGAATTATTTTTGTCATGTAGATATTGCAGCATGTGTATGTGATTATATGAGAAAATTAAAAAATGTGGACACAGTGTATTGGTGGTTGTGTTTTCTTTGTGGCTAGTGGTTGTCTTTGTGGTTGTTGGTTTAAATATTTTATGTGGTTAATTACTTGAATTATATGCTAAGTATATTGAATGTCTATATAAACATGATTGAAAAATCATTCGGTGTTTTGCGACGATGGTTCACCATCAGAAGTCCATGTATGATACACAATAAAAGAAGTATATATAAATTACTGAAAAAGTATTTTCTCAGCTGTTTGTTTTTTCATAAAAATGAGCCAATGTTGAATGACCTAATTGGTTATTTAGATATGCTATTATGTTAGCTGTTTTAATAATGTGCTGAGTATATTAGGTGTCTATATAAATACGATTGGGAAACCAATGGGTGTTTTGAGATGATGGTTTATCATTAGAAGCGCACGTATGATGCACAATACATTCTACTATTTTGTAATAAAAACACAATTTGAAATTTCAATTTATTTTCTATTTTTGGTTTTTAGCAAGTTATCAAAAGTTTGTGTTGATATAAAATAGAATGTACTTATGGATGTGTTTGTGGTTGTTGGGTTTATATAATTTTCATTCTTTGTTTGTTGTTTTTGAAGGACTTCTCTTATCAATAGCATTTTCTTCTCCATCAGCTTTAGAATTTGCTTTTTTCTGTCTTAGGTTTTCTTTTGTTGGTAGTATTATAGTTTCAATATCAAATGCAGTAAAATTGAGTATGTTTGAAAGATAAGTGATTTTATTCAAATTTACTATTTTCTTTTATAGAATCTAAATAAATAACCTGCTGTTTTTTGTTACCTAAAATTCTAAGGTATAAATTTATGAGTTTGATGAAGTCTATGTATGGTTATCTCTGTTGATCATTTTTTGTTGCTTCTATATTTGGTATTTTTTTCATAGAATCTGAATAAATAATGTATTGATTTTTGTTACCTAGAATTCCAAGGTAAAAGTTTATGGTAATTTCTTTTCAGCAACCCGAAAGATGTGGTCATGAAAGGGAGTTTTTAATTGGTAAGTGCTTCTTTATATGTTTGTAGAATTGAAGAGGAAGGCTTTGGAATTATTTCTACCATGTAGAAATTGCAACATTTCTCTGTGGATTATATTAGAAAATTAAAAAATATGGACAGAATGTACTGGTTGTTGTGTTTTGTGTGTGGTTGTTGGTTTAATATGATTTTCATTGTTGGTTGGTGGTTCAATGGGTTGATGCTTTACTATATAAAGTTAATAATTTGAATTATATACTAAGTATATTGGGTATCTATATAAATATGATTGGAAAATCAATCAGTGTTTTGCGATGATGGTTTACCATCAAAAGCTCACGTATGATGCACAATAAAATAAGTATATATAAATTACTGAAAAAACATTTTCTCAAGCTCTTTATTTTGTAATAAAAATAACAAGTTTTAGGTTAGCTGTTTTAATAATATGTTAAGTATATTGGGTGTCTAAATAAATATCATTGGGAAATCAATTGGTGTTTTGCGACGATAGTTTACCATCAGAAGCCCATGTATGATGCGCAATACAATCTAACATAGTCTATTAAAAATACAATTTAAAAATTCAATTTCTTTCCTATTTTTGGATTGTACCAAGTTATCAAAAGTTTGTTTTGAAGAAAACAGAATGTTTTATGGGTGTGTTCGTTGTTGTTGGTTTTATATAATTTTCATTATTGATTTGTGGCTGAGTGGGTTGATACATTATGGTGATTCTGTGCTAACTATATTGGGTGTCTATATAAATATGATTGGAAAACCAATCGGTGTTTTGCGATGATGGTTCACCATTAAAAGCCCACGTATGGTGCACAATAAAAGAAATCTATAAAAATTACTGAAAAAGCATTTGGTCAAATTCTTTGTTTTGTTATAAAAATGACCCAATGTTCAATTACTTAATTGATAGTTTGGATATGGTTTTAGGTTACCTGTTTTAATAATGTGCTAAGTATATTGGGTGTCTATATAAACATGGTTGGGAAAGGATTGGGTGTTTTGAAGAAAATAGAATGTACTTATGGATGTGTTTGTGGTTGTTGGTTTTATATGATTTTCATTCTTGGTTTGTGAGTGTGTGGGTAATGCTTCATGGTGATGGTCTTTAATTCATTATAATGCTTGTGCAGAGTATAGTGAAGATAGGTAATTGATATGAGCTATGCATAGAATAATAGCAGTCTGAAATTGTAATACGAGTTTCACAAAGTCTATGCACAGAATAATGGCAGTCTAAAATTCTACAGAGAATAATTGCAGTCTGAAATTGTTTGTATCATGTAGTTATTGTTTTTACCATGCTTGGGAATTGTTTCCACCATGCTCAGATTTTCAATCTTGAGCTTGGCCAGACCATCAAAGAGTAAGTTTCAATAGATAACTTTTATAGATGATAAATTTATGACTTAAAGAGTATTTCAGTTTTGATAGCAGTACCTAATTAGAAAAAGATTTAGATTGAAACTACTACATATTTCCATTTTGTATAAAATCAACTACTGAAAACAGAATGTATATATGAGCTTAATAATTTGAATTCTGTGCTAAGTATATTGGGTGTCTATATAAATATGATTGGAAAACCAATCAGTGTTTTGCGATGATGGTTCACCATCAGAAGCCCACATATGATGCATAATAAAAGAAGTATATATAAATTACTGAAAAAGTATTTTCTCAAGCTTTTTATTTTGTAATAAAAATAATAGCTTTTGCGTTAACTGTTTTAATAATGTGCTAAGTATATTGGGTGTCTAAATAAACATCATTAGGAAATCAATCAGCGTTTGCGACGATGGTTTACCATCAGAAGCCCATGTATGATGCACAATACAATCTAGCATATTCTATTAAAAATACAATTTAAAAATTCAATTTATTTCCTATTTTTGGATTTTACCAAGTTATCAAAAGTTTGTTTTGAAGAAAACAGAATGTTCTTATGGATGTGTTTGTTGTTGTTGGTTTTATATAATTTTCATTATTAATTTGTGGTTGAGTGGGGTTGATACTTTATGGTGATTTTGTACTAAGTATATTAGGTGTCTATATAAACATGATTGGAAAACCAATCGGTATTTTGCGACGATGTTTCATCATTAGAAGCCCATGTATGATGCACAATAAAAGAAGTCTAAAAAAATAATTGAAAAAGCATTTTGTCAAATTCTTTGTTTTGCTATAAAAATGACCCAATGTTGAATGACATAATTGATAATTTAGATATGGTTTTAGGTTACCTGTTTTCATAATGTGCTAAGTATATTGGGTGTCTATATAAACATGTTTGGAAAATGATTGGGTGTTTTGAAGAAAACAGAATGTACTTATGAATGTGTTTGTGGTTGTTGGTTTTATATAATTTTCATTCTTGGTTTGTGGGTGAGTGGGTTGATGCTTCATGGTGATTCATTATAATGCTTGTGCAGAGTATAGTGAAGATAGGTAATTGATATGAGCTATGCACAGAATAATGGTAATCTGAAATTGTGATATGAGTTTCAAAAAGTTTATGAGTTTCACAAAGTCTATGCACAGAATAATGGCAGTTTGAAATTCTGCAGAGAATAATCGCAGTCTAAAATTATTTTGTACCATGTAGTTATTGTTTCTATCATGCTTGGGAATTGTTTCCACCATGCTTAAATTTTCAATCTTGAGCTTGGCTAGACCATGAAAGAGTAAGTTTCAATAGACAACCTTTATAGATTATCAAATCATGACTCAAAGAGTATTTTAGTTTTGAGAGCATTACCTAATTAGAGAAAGATTTAGACTGAAACTACTCCATATTTCCATTTTATATAAAATCAATCACTGAAAACAGAATGTATATATGAGCTTAATAATTTGAATTCTGTGCTAAGTATATTGGATGTCTATATAAACATTATTGGGAAACCAATAGATGTTTTGCGACGATGGTTCACTATTGAAGCTCACGTATCATGCACAATAAAAGAAGTATATATAAATTACAGAAAAAATGAATTTATGTGCTATTTTTGGTTTTTACAAAGTTATCAAAAATTTATGTTGGTTTTATATAATTTTGATTCTTGCTTTTTGTCTGAGTGGGTTAATGTTATATAGTGATGGTGTTTGATTCAGTGTAATGCTTATGCAGTGTATAGTGAAGATAAGTAATTGGTATGAACTCTGCACAGAATAATTGGAGTCTGAAATTGTTATATAAGTTTCATGAAGTCTATGTATGGTTATTTCTATTGATCATTTTTCTATTGCTTCTATATTTTGTATTTTTTCATAGAATTTGAATAGATAACGTATTGATTTTTGTTACCTAGAATTCTAAGGCATAAATTTATGGTAATATTTTTGAGTAATCCGAAAGATGTGGTCATGAAAATGAGTTTTTAATTAGTAAGTGCTTCTTTGTATAATGGTTGAATTAAAGAGGAATGCTTTGGAATTGTTTCTGCCATGTAGATATTGCAGCATTTCTCTGTGGATTATATCAGAAAATTCAAAAATATGGACTGAATGTACTGGTGCTTGTGTTTTGTTTGTGGTTGTTGATTTAATTTGATTTTGATTGTTGGTTGGTGGTTCAATGGGTTGATGCTTTATGGTTTAAATTTACTTGGTTTTTGAGGTACTATATGAAGTTAACAATTTGAATTCTGTACTAAGTATATTGAGTGTCTATATAAATATGATTGAGAAACCAATCGGTGTTTTGCGAAGATGGTTCACCATCAGAAACCCACGTATGATGCACAATAAAAGAAGTATATATAAATTACTAAAAAAGCATTTTCTCAAGCTCTTTATTTTGTTATAAAAATATCAGCTTGTAGATTAGCTGTTTTAATAATATGCTAAGTATGTTAGGTGTCTAAATAAACATGATTGGGAAATCAGTCGGTGTTTTGCGACAATGGTTTACCATCAGAGACCCACGTATGATGCACAATACAATCTAGCATATTCTATTAAAAATTCAATTTATTTCCTATTTTAGGATTTTAGCAAGTTATCAAAAGTTTGTTTTGAAGAAAACAGAATGTACTTATGGATGTGTTTGTCGTTGTTGGTTTTATATAATTTTTATTGTTGATTTGTAGCTGAGTGGGTTGATACTTTATGGTGATTCTGTGCTAAGTATATTGGGTGTCTATATAAACATGATTGGGAAACCAATCGGTATTTTGCGACGATAGTTCACCATTAGAAGCCCACGTATGATGCACAATAAAAGAAGTCTATATAAATTACTAAAAAAACATTTTGTCAAATTCTTTGTTTTGTTATAAAAATGACCTAATGTTCAGTGACCAAATTGATAATTTAGATATGGTTTTAGGTTACTTGTTTTAATAATGTGCTAAGTATATTGGGTGTCTATATAAACATGATTGGGAAACTATTGTGCGTTTTGCAACAATGGTTTACCATCAGGGGCTCACATATGATCCACAACACAATCTAGCATTTTCTATGAAAAATACAATATAAAAATTCAATTTATTTCCTATTTTTAGTTTTTACCAAATTATGAAAAGCTTGTTTTGAAGAAAACAGAATGTACTTATAGATGTGTTTGTGCTTGCTGGTTTTATATAATTCTCCTTCTTGGTTTGTGGGTGAGTATGTTGATGCTTCATGGTGATGGTCTTTGATTCACTATAATGCTTGTGCAGAGTATAGTGAAAATAGGTAATTGATATGAATTGTGCACAGAATAATGGCAATCTGAAATTGTGATATGAGTTTGACAAAGTCTATGCGTTTCACAAAGTCTATGCACAGAATAATGGTAGTTTGAAATTCTGCACAGAATAATTCCAGTCTGAAATTGTTTGTTGCATGTAGTTATTATTTCTACCATGCTTGGGAATTGTTTCCAGCATGCTCAGATTTTCAATCTTGAGCTTGCCCAAACCATGAAAGAGTAAGTTTTAATTGATAACCTTTATAGATGATCAAATAATGACTGAAAGTGTATTTCAGCTTTGATAGCAGTATTTAATTAGACAAAGATTTGGACTGAAAGTACTGCATCTTTGCATTTTATATAAAATCAATCACTGAAAATAGAATGTATAAATGAGGTTAATAATTTGAATTTTGTGCTAAGTATATTGGGTGTCTATATAAACATGATTGGAAAACCAATCGTTATTTTGCGACGATGGTTTACTATCAGAAGTCCACGTATGATGCACAATAAAAGAAGTATATATAAATTACTAAAAAGTCATTTTCTCAAACTCTTTGTTTTGTTATAAAAATGACCCAATGTTCAATGACATAATTGATAATTTAGATATGCTTTTAGATATGACAGAATAATGGCAGTCTGAAATTGTTATGAAAAAATTCAAAAATGTGGACACAGTGTACTGGTGGTTATGTTTTCTTTGTGGCTGTGTTTGTGGTTGTTGGTTTAAATATTGTATGGTTTAAATATTGTACGAGGTTAATTATTTGAACTCTGTGCCAAGTATATTGGGTGTCTATATAAACATGATTGGGAAACCAATCGGTGTTTTGCGACAATGGTTCACCATTAAAAGTCCACATATGATGCACAATAGAAGATGCACAACACAATCTTGCATTTTGTATAAAAAACACAATGTAAAATTTCAATTTCCATTGTTGATTTCCTCACTATTCCCATTGGTTTCCTTAAGCTGTTTGTTTTTTCATTAAAGTGACCCAATGTTGAATGATCTAGTTGGTTATTTAGATATACTATTAGGTTAGCTGTTTTAATAATGTGCTAGTATATTAGGTGTCTATATAAACACGATTGGGAAACCAATTGGTGTTTTCCGACGATGGTTTATCATTAGAAACCCACGTATGATGCACAACACAACCTACTATTTTGTAATAAAAACACAATCTATAATTTCAATTTATTTCCTATTTTTGGTTTTTAGCAAGTTATTAAAAGTTTGTGTTGATATAAAACAGAATGTACTTATGGATGTATTTGTGGTTGTTGGTTTTATATAATTTTCATTCTTTGTTTATTGTTTTTGGAATTCCAATGCATAAATTTATGGTAATTTCTTTTGAGCAACCTAAAAGACGTAGTCATGAAAGGGAGTTTTTAATTGGTAAGTGCTTCTTTGTATGATTGTTGAATTGAAGTGGAATGCTTTGAAATTGTTTTTGCCATGTAGATATTGGAGCATTTGTCTGTGGATTATATGAGAAAATTCAGAAATATGGACAGAATGTACTTGTGGTTGTATTTTGTTTGTAGTTGTTGCTTTAATATGATTTTGATTGTTGGTTGGCAGTTTAATGGGTTTATGTTTCATGGTTTAAGTCTACCTGATTTTTTAGGTACTATATGAAGTTAATAATTTGAACTAAGTATATTGGGTATTTATATAAACATGATTGGAAAACCAATCGATGTTTTGCGACGATGGTTTACTATCAGAAGCCCACGTATGATGCACAATAAAAGAAGTCTATATAAATTACTCAAAAAGCATTTTCTCAAGCTTTTTATTTTGTTATAAAAATAACATCTTTTAGGTTAGTTGTTTTTGAGTAATGTGCTAAGTATATTGGGTGTCTATATAGACATGATTGGGAAACTAATCAGTGATTTGCGATGATGGTTTACCATCAGAGGCCCACGTATGATGCACAACACAACCTAGCATTTTCTATGAAAAATACAATATGAAAATTGAATTTATTTCCTATTTTTTATTTTTACCAAGTTATCAAAACTTCGTTTTAAAGAAAACAGAATGTTCTTATGGATTTGTTTGGGTGTTTATACAAACACGAATAGGAAAGCAATAGGTGTTTTGTAACAATATCAGAAATCTATATATGATGCACAACAAAATGTACGATGTTCTTTTCAAAAGACAATCTGAAAATACAGAATAGGTACAATAATCATGTATTAAACATACATAATAGATGAAGAATCAAATGTATTAAAGGCTAGAATTGACAATCCTCTGTAGGTTGCATTATTTTCCAAAAATAGAGTTTCCTGTATAATAAGAATCAATGGAACATAGAAAGGGTTAGATTGTAAGAATTGAACATATGAATGTGAAATTAAAAGATATTCACATGATGGTAGATTGTGAAATACTTCTGGATACACAATATTCTTTGTGTATGTTTTGAATTCTACATCATCTTCAAATGCTAGGATTTTCAATCCATTTGGATTCTTTACTCTTGAAACAGCAACATAGAGTTGGCCATGACTGAAAACAGGCTTTGGTAAGTACAATCCAATATGTTCTAAAGTTTGTCCTTGACTTTTATTGATTGTCATTGCATAGCATATTTTTATTGGGAATTGTCTTCATCGCATTACAAATGGCAATTTGCTTTTTGTTGGAGACATATCAATTCGCGGGATGAATTTGCATAGCCCAATATGTGATCCCGAAATGATTTTTGCCCCAATTACAAATTTGCCTGTTTGTGTTATGATGAGCCTTGTTCCATTGCACATTCCTTCACTTTGATTTAGATTCCGCAACAGCATGATTGGAACTCCTACTTTGAGTTCAAGTTTATGATCTGGAATTCCTACAAATTGTAAGCTGTTTAAGAATTCCGTTGGATACAAAATTTCTTCTCCTGCAACATGTCCAATTGATTTATCAATGACATCTGAGCTCTTGTACTATTGCAACTCCTCAGGAATCATTTGCATTATGAAGGCATTGATGTGATCAACTCTTTCATTTCTTGGTGTTAGTATCACTTTGTTCATTAGATATTTCTTATCACATCTTAGAGCATCGAATCCTTCATAAACTGCATTAAAAATTGCTTTGACTGGATTTTCTATTTCCTGCACTGTATTTCTCTGGTATCTTGATCCAACATGCTTCTTCATCACTTGTTCTTGAAATTGAAATTGAATGCTCAGTACCATTTCCAATTTTTAGAATCCAATCTGAGAAATTTTTGAGTGTACGTTCTTCTTCAGCTTCTGATGAAGCATTTTGGAGACACATAATTGTGCTTAATGTTAACACCTATCAATATAGGGAAAATAACTAAACATTAAATGTAATGAAGTAAATATATGTTGTAATGTAATTTGTATTGCTCAATTTACCTCACAGTTACTCCAAATGTCTGAATTGTTTATTGTCGAGTTTACAATTTCTGACCTTGTACCTTTGGGTATTACTGGGAGTATTTATCTAAAATCACCTCCAAGTAACATTGTTTTTCCACCAAAAGAATGTTCTTCTTTGAAACCTGGGGATCCTCTAAGTATATCCTTTATTGTCCTGTCTATTGTTTCAAAAATATTTTTATCATTCATTAGTGCTTCATCCCATATAATTAATAAGCATCTCTGTATCAATTCAGCCAATTGAGTTCCTTGTTTTATTAAACACGTAGTATATCCGCTACATTTTAATGGGATTTTGAAGAGCTATTCTTCCACCAGGTAACAAAAGAGCTGCTATTCCTGTTATTTGTGAAGAATAAAAACATTATTATCTAGTAGTTTTTCAGTAATATAAATTTAATGGAATAGTATGTTCTTTTGTTTTACCTAATGATGCAATAACTAAGACAATTTTTGACTCTGACCTCAGCCTTGTAATAATTGTTTTGTAAATAATGTTTTGCCTATTCCACCATACCCATAAAGAAAAAACAGCTTAGACTCATTCTTTATCACTGCATTCACCATTTTTTCATAAACACTTCTTTGTTCTACATTAAGCTGATGAAACATACTGTGATATTCCTCTTGTAGTTCATTTATATCCAATGAAATTTCTTCCCTCAGTAATTTCTTGTTAAAATCATGCATCATTCCTTCATCGATCATTGGTAACCCCTGAAAGTCACTCAATGATTTGCCATATCCAAGTAGCATTTTTTGGATGTGACAAAGAGTAAAATTTTTTAGCTATTCTTCACTAAGCCTCAATCTCGGTGATTTTAACATCTTTCGTTGCTTGTGTAGTATATCATCACCTATTTTTGACCAATTCTTTTCCCAGAATTGTCTTATATTCGAAACTTCACAGAATGTGAGTATCAAAACAAACAACTCTCTTAGCTTACTTCCTATAGCCTAATGTGCTGCTTCTTCAATTGCATCGTTCCACTCTTTGTCATTTTATAATAGACCTAGAGAATAGTAGGCATCCTCAAATGATGCATATGTGACACTATTTATTGTGCGGATGTTTTCAAATGATGTAGGACATTTAACAACATTCAGTAACATCCGTAGAAAATACGTCTCACCAGTGCTTAGAGGCACATACGTAATTCTGCTAATACATCTATTTGTTTTTCTTTTTTTCCATGATTTTTCTTGTCTATTCCACGTGTATTTGCTTGGGAATTATGCAAAAGCCAATTGTCTTGCTTCTAGATCAGTATCATTTTTGGCAAACCATTCAGTCAGCATAGTTTTCCCAGCATTTTCTCTATTAAAAATCTATGGCAATAGATCATCATCTTTGAATATGAGCAGTTGTTCACTATCAAGATGTGCACACAATCTTTCTACTGCTGGTATTCTAAAATGTCTGTCAAAATAAAAAATTCGCCAGCAAACCTTACATGGAGATAAATATCAACAGTCCAAAAATGCTCTGGTTTCATCCTTTGGTACTTCTGAATTGTTTTCAATTACTGTTGGATTTGATGGATTATTTACAATCACAACTTCAATTCGATCAAACCCTTTTGTAATGTACTTGAACAGATACTTAATTGCTTTTGATTAATTGCAAGCTTCAACATTGATATAGCTTTGATACTTAAGCAATAAAATCTGTTGTAAGGCACAACATACCTATTGTCCAATTTGATTCCACACTTTTCCACAAACCTATTATTGCATCTTCGTTTGTATAAGCAATAACTATTACTGTCAATATTTGTTTCAGACTGAAAATCTTTTGGAAAGTGCTTTGAACATGTATCTGTAAAATTATTTTGGTTTTATCAAACAATATTTGATATTTAACAAAATTGTATATTTATTTGATAATCAGGGGAGAAATAAAACATACCATTACTCATGCATGTGAATTTGGATTTGCTAAACCACATAGCTCATGCATCATGAAATTTGAAACTGCTTTATAACAATGAGGATCAACAATTAGATCAGGTATTTCTGCACTGATGATTTTGTTTATATCCTCTGTGTTATTTCTCTTGACTGTCTCATCTAACCAAAGTAGCATATGAGAGTGTGGTAATCCTCTCTTTTGGAATTCAATTGTGTATACAACTATATTGGTATAAAAAAAAATCATTCTTAGTTAAAATGGATTGATTAAAAATGTAACAAAAGTGATTAAATTTGAATGAAGTTCAGAAATACTACAAACCTGCTTGAACTGGCCTAAAAAATTTGTTCTTGATGATATCCTTGATCATTTCATCTAGTTTCATCTTGAAAATCCATGTTTCAATATCTGGACTATTTTAAGCCTTTTGACCTCCTTTTTGCTTCAAATAAAATTGAACTTCATGACAATTTAGGTTAGCTGTAAATCTAATAAACAAATCTGGGTTTCCATATGTTCTGCAAATTGCCATTGCATCTTGGTAATTTTGAATCATGTAGCGTGGACTTCCTGTAAATGTTGATGGCAAAATTATTCGCTTTCCAATTTTCGTTGAATCAATATCACCTTTCTCTACTGCATCTTGTATATTCTGATAAAGATCACTTCTCAATTGTCCTTGATTTTTTCTGATCTAGTCCAATCTTTGTTGCTCAATTGCAGTATAACAATCCACTATAAATTGTTGAAAAAGTCGACCTCCCAGTGTAACATTACATTGTATATCCACTCTATCTTGGATAAGATAAGAATAAAATTCATTCATTGTTACAAACTTCCTTTTTGTTCGATTCTTCTATTTATTTTCTGCATATTTGATTTACGTATGAAAACCATCTTCTCTATAAGGAAATAACAGTGGATATTGCAATGCAAAAAATGAAGGGTGTAAATAATGGATCCTTTTCAATGAACCATTTCTTCCTTGAACAATAATATCTCGATCCAATGATTTATGTTCAAAATCTCCAATTATCATACTTGCAACTTCATTGTATTGAACCTCATTATATTCTCTTTTCTTCTTTGAAAATTGACCTTTTATTTTTAGCGTCAAGTTTTCAATATCATAATCCTTAAATCATTCTCTTGCCATCCAAAATGCTTGTGTCAATCTGTTATTAAGATCAAACATCTCAATGAATGATTGAATAAGTTGCCTATCCAATGCATCATTACACTGTTTTTTATTAACAGCATCTAAGCGATTTTAAACCTCATTATCAGTGTCATGGACATGTAATTGACAAAAACTTGATTTTTTGCCTATCTCAGGAAGAAGCGTACCAATTTGATGATGGTTTTGACTACAAATTTGGAATGCATATGGCGTGGAATTTGTATTGATGCTTTGATCAATATAACCACCAGTTGAAGTCATGGCAAACACGGAGTTATAAGCTCGAATATTCTCAAAGAATTTCTGATTGTTGTTGTTATCATTGCAAAGAAGCAAACTTTTCAGTGGTTCAGGCCATTCCTTGTTGATGTTGGGAATATAACCTCTTAGACTAATTTTCTAATGAAAATATTGAATATGTTAATAAAAGAATTTATTTGTCGGAAATTATTTGTGAATTTATTTTCTTTATCTGTGCACATTTTCGTTTGGAACAAATCCATTGTGTTTAAATAAGTGATCCATGTGAATGAATGTCTTTCACAGTAAGGTATGGATCACAGGTTATTTAAACACATAAACAGTTGTTCTTAACCGATTGATGAGAATGATAATCTCTTCATATTTAGGTTATTATGTTATGAATTCCAAATGGAGAATGGCTTATCTTTAGCCAGTGAGTAGTCCACTCACTTCATGACATAAGCGTATTTCGAATACGCAGAACAGGACATATAGTAGTGGTTTCTAAAAAGTACTATATGGCAGAAACCTAAACTACTACTGCTACAGCGTGGATTAGTACTCTATGACTTAAGTATGAGTTGGTGGTCTGGCGAAACTGGAAGCATATGCTTTGATATGCTATAGTTGAGGTTTCATCGTAGGGCCAATATACTTGCATGTTGGGTATGTGTGACTAGTTAGTTAAGACAGACTTGTACAAGATAGTTTCTACACTATATCGCCCCTTGTGGTTGTCCGGATGATCTAAATATCCAAGGCCTTGAGAAACATGACTTGGATATATTTGCTTTAGGGTAACTTCCTTGGAAAGCGGAAACATTCTAAGAAGTCGTGGATCATTGGACTAGAAGCCTAAGGATAGTAGATGTCATTTAGAGAGGTTATGCGGCGATGTGTAGAGGAATATTTTAGTCATTTCACCTGTAGGCCGAAGACTTTGCTAATGCAGCATTGTCCTTGGGGTCAATATTATCTTATAGTAATATTAGGAAATATTTAAAATGCAAAATACATCTATTTGTATAGTAGGGGTATTTTGGTCATTTTAGTAGCCAAGACGATGTGTCTTTTTGGTCCCGGAATAGCTCGTAAGTCTTAATTAATTTTTGGGGTTGAGAAAATGATCTCAATTGAGAGAATTTTATTTTATTCGGGAAGTCTAATTTATTATTGGACTGGAATAAAATAAATGGAGAGAAATTTATTATCTGGTTTAATTGGTTAATTAATTATTCAAGGCCAAGGTCCAGTTTGAATAATTAGAAAATTAACAGGGACTTAAACTAGAGGAAAATAATTATTACTTAATTATTTATTGTGTTATTTATTTAATTAAATCCTAAGAAATAAATAATTAAAGTTTAATTATTTTTTGTTCATTTGGGTTCATTTATTATTTATTGGGTTATTTATTTAATCCCAAAGAAAATAATTAATGTTTATTATTTTGGACTTTTCAAGTCCAAGGAAAATAATAAATATTATTTGGGCCCAATAGCCTGGACTATAGGATTTTTTCGGACACAGTTCAGAAAAGTTAAGGGTGAAGCCAAAATTTATTTTGTAAATAATATTCGGGTATTAAATCTCGGGAATATTATTTTTATCAAAATAATTATTTTTTGTTTCATGACTCTTGGCTTTCTGTGTGGAAAAATAAAATAAAATAAAAAAGGAAAAAAAATAAAAATATTTTTCGATGACTCTTGGCTCTCTCTCTCTCTTGTGACTGTTTAGCTTTCTTGGCTTTTGGTTTTCTTCACGTTTTCTATAACAAAAGAGACCATGCCTGGGAAATGGATGGTCAGGGCTAAGGAAAAACTGAGAGTGATCATCTCCTTCTCTTCCAAATTGAGTGATCACCAACCAGAAAATTAGGCTGTGGAATATTCCGTGAACTGGAAAGCAAGCATTCACCGAAGGAAGAAATGATGCAGTGCACTGGTGTTCACTGGACGTGCAAGGAAGAAGCTGTTCTTGACCTTCAAGCCATTCAACCATGTTCTTCAAGTTTTAAAGTTCCAAGAGGTATGTTTTCATGCCACCATGCCGTGCCAATACTCTGTGTTTAATGTTCATGTTCTCCATTTACAGTCCACCCGTTTGCATGCTCTGTCTATGTTCAATCCTTCAGTTGATCAGAAATTTAACTTTACTGTGCCTGCAACATATTGTAAACCTTCGGATATAGGTAATCTTTTTGGCTTTTGAGCTTTTTCTCATACCAGAAAATAGCACCACAATGCTTACAGGTGTAATTTGGTTCTTCATACTGTGACATCACAAACATTGTATCTTTTGGAAAAATAGTAAATTTGTATGTTAATTAATTGAGAATTTAATGAATTAAGAAAGACTTTAAAATTACCTTATGCAAGAAGCTTTGTCTTTTGCTTTTTATCACTTCAAGAAATTGAATTGGTATCTTCTCTATTTGTCTGTTGTGCCTTTCTTTTTCTTTTCTTATTCTAATTTATTTTTGATGTGATGTTCAGGTGCCCTACACGGTTCTGTTATTGTGAAGGCGCCGCAAATGTTTGCAACTTCAATTCTCTTTGATGTCTGAAAATGTTTCTCCTGCGTAACCGTGCTTGTTTTGAAGTAGTTTGGAATTTCAATTGTCTTTGATATCTGAGAATGTTTCTCCTATGTAACCAGGCTTGTTTTGAAGCACTAAATTCTACTACTAAATAATTTGAAAGAAGAAATATTTAGTTTAACAAATAATTATTAAAACAGTAAATACAATAAGAGTGTAATATCTGTTTGTACTTGGATTCATCTTTCGCCAAGATATTGTTGATGTATTCTAAGAGTTTTTTGTAAAATTGATTTGTGTGTGTACTTCAACTTCATCTATTCACTTGATTCATCTGCCAGTACTATATAGGTGTACTGTACAATGAGTTGAAAGGTTTCTTTCTATTTATGAAGCCATTCCGTATATATTTAAAAGAACTTTTTAGAAGATCTAAAACGTTGTTTAGCTTTAATAAACAGAGCATTTATAATTTTTTGAAATGTATTGGAGAATGTAAGGGGTGTTTATATCTTTAATAGATAGTTAAAAGTTTGTTTTTGCTTAAAGTTCAAACCGTTGTTAATTTTAATTGCTGTTAATCATGTTGGGTATTGAATATGTGAAGGTGTGTTCAGTTTTTTAAAGAGCAATTTTGGTTTGGTATGGAGATTGGTGCTATAAAGTAGAATTGTTTTAATGGTAAGGGACGGATTTTGCTTTATTGAATTGTAATTGTCGCTGCTTTTTTGGTTTAAGTACTTTAGAGAAGGCAATGTTCAGGCAACAACTATATACATGTGAAAATTAATAGCTTAACAATAAAGGATCTGCTAGAGATCTATAGGAATCGTTGCTAATAAAATAAGAAGGATTGATGCATTTTGGTTTAAGGGAACTGAGGAAACACCAAATCGGGATTGATATTGAGTTGAGAAAATATCAGGTGTCCATGTTTCTACTTCATGGTGATGTTAATGTTGATTTTGCTCTTCTTGGTTATCTATGAAATATCTTTTGCAATTCTTTGTACATTTGTTGGGTGGTACGTTGCAGCTGTGATCAGGAAAGATAGCAGTTCTTGTTAACTATTAAAAAGATCAAAGAAGAGCTGGTCATAGAAATGAAGTTGTAGAAATTATCTTGTGTATTCTCTCTCTGTCTCTCTATAATGGACTGTAAATTTTTTCTTTTTACAGATACATTTTTCTATTCTCAATTTTTGCCTTGTAAAATTATAAACTTAAGTAGAGTTTATTAATCAAACACTCTCTACTCTTCAATATCAGTTATAGTAGTACCCATAATAAATGCAACAGCATGGAACCAATGACCATTATAAGTCAAAACCCAATTGCCATTCACAAATAAAAAGAACTAAAATGGCGAAGGATGCTAATATCCAATCACAATGAAAAACAATAAAAATCTACCAAAGTATCACTATGTTTGATCTTGTTAAACTCATTCAAAGATGACACATTAGTCCGCAACAAAAACCAATTTCCTAAACATATAGAACAAACATGTTCTAAAACACTACCAAAACTTAAGAAACTATAACAAATGACAATTTGCAGCATGGGCATCACATATCAGAACATCATCATCGACAACAGCATAATATTTGAACACATCATAATCTAAGACGCCAAATTTCTGCAATGTTTGAAGAAAGAAAATGACTGAAAATACACAGGAACTGGACTTATCAAAGACAGGAGCATATGACCTATACTTTGATCAACTAACATTAAGTTACAAAGTTAAGATCGCGGAATTCTTATTTTCTTTGAAACAATTGTCTTATCTGTAGCATTTTCTTCTCCATCAGCTTTAGAATTTGCTTTGTTCTGTCTTAGCCTTTCCTTGATTGGTGATGTTATAGTTCCAACATCAGTCGTAGAAAGCTTGTACTAATCACCCTCATGTTGTTAATCAGCCTCCACATGCATATGCAGAACTCATAAAGAGTAGTCAATGCAAGAACATCAAAAGATTTGAATAAGAAAATAACTTCAAGAAAGACATCAATAGAGGAAGAAATCAAAAGGCATTTTCATAAAACATTTACAAAATCAATACCAATATAGCTTTTTAGCCACAATATTATTACAACACTATCTGTAACTATCTATCAAACGCCATTTTCATACCAATACTATCTATCAAATGCCATTCTCATTCCAATATAGCTGTAAAACTGATAGCTTTAAAATCAATACTAACACTATCTGTAAAATGCCATTCTCATACCAATATAGTTTTCTGCAATATTATAAAATGTATTTCTTATGACCAATTGATTCTAAAAGAACTGGATGAAAAAAAAAAACAGAATCTTCACTTATCAAAAGCAGAAACATATAAGGTCTATTTTGTTCAACTAACATTAATTTACCAAATCCAGATCAGTCAATTCTTTTTTTTTTTTTTGAAGCACTTCTTTTATCAGTAGCATTTTCTTTTCCATCACCTTCAGAATTTGGTTTTTTTTTTTTTGTCTTAGCTTGTCTTTTGTTGGTAGCGTTACAGTTCCAATATCAAATGCAGTATCGATACCATCACCTTGTTCAATTCCTTCCTATAATTATGCCATCTGAAGAATTCATGCTAAAGTAAAGTACAATCTTATGACTGTAAAATCCTCCTTCTCTGTTCCCAAGTTGAACATATTCACTTTTGCTTGAAAAACGTATGAACCACCAATAATGCGTTCAATGACTTTAGGAAGAGGTTCTCCCCTATCATCCTATGTTCAAATCACAACAATGTTAAATTATTGACAAATCTATAAATTATGCCCATCATCATTTCTGAAAACAAAATTATTAACTTACATTTATTTCTTTTTCAACAAGATCTAATGCAGCAATATTGGTTAATTTTTCAACATCCTTATTAAACATAGTGAATCGTGCCTTTCTTGTTTGGTCAATAACTTCTATTTCCACATGACACCTTCACCAAATACAATCATATTCAAGACTTCAAACAAATTCAAAGAAAATCAATTTCCAAATATATTATATCTTGATCAAAATTCTTGGTACCTTATTAAAGGTGATTTCTCCACTTGATGACATATATCACAAAAAAACTCACCATCGACTAATTTCAACTTGTGAGGGCATTTTGAGCAAGAATTAAAACGCCATCCACATGTTTCATGTGAAACCCTACCTAAAACTAACCTTAGAATAAGGGGGTCGGGATGCATATCATATCATTCTATATAAAAATATACTTTTTGAGTGATTTTATGTGCATTAGAATTATGAGTTATAGGTTAGATGGCTTATCTATGCTTATTCAGTAGGAAGGGTAAAAATGTAATTTTGCTTGAGGTCGAAATAGGAAGATGGCTTGAGGTTTAGATAAGAAGAATATTTAGGTGAGAAAATAAATACAAGAGTTAGTGTGGTTAAATGGTTAGAGTTTTGTGAATTAATCTCTAAGGTCATGAGTTCAAATCTCATCACTTAAGTTTTATTCATGATTATCTTAGTTATGTTTGAATTTTTATTTTTCTTACATTCCTTAAAGATAGGAATATTGTCTTAGGGGAGACATGAAGATAATGTCTTGACCATATGATGATGTCTTAAAAAGAATTTTAGAGGAATTCCTATCCTTTCATTACCTCTAGCTTTGTCCTAACATCCTCATAATTTAAATAATCCAAAATCTATTAAATCTCTTCTTTTAATTCCAGAAATTCTGTGATAATTCTTTGGCCTTGAATTTCAAAAATCAGTCTTAAGGGATAGGGGATTGGCTGAAAATAGGAGAGAAATTAGGATGGGTTTCCAAGAAAAATAAATCACCATGATTAAACCTTCAATCCTACCTTCATGTTGTTCATGGTTTTAATGAAGGAAAATCTGGAAATTTTCCAGAAATTTTGCAGAACAGCTTTCGAAAAATTCAGCCAGTAATCCTACTCATTTGCTGCCAGCAAAATGGTCATTTCATGTGGCTTGAAGACTGAAAATTCTGTGCAAATTTTTGGATTGTACAAATTGCACAAAACAAGAAAAATTTCCTGCACAATTCGCTGCATTCTAAGTTGGAATTGAAGCTGTTTTTTTGTCATCAATTTAGCAAGACCACCCTCTATTTTTCTCCAGAAAGAAGGCTGGAAAATCACCCTTGAAAGACCTTCAAAGCCCCTCAAAAACCAGCTGCAAATCGGGCTGAAGAAATGCAGAAAATTCTGCACCAAAAGCCACCAACCTTCGCAACCTTGAACAAGTTGAAACCAGAAAAATTTTCAGTTTTGTCTCTCTATGCCTAGGCCGAAAAACACCTTCAAACCTCTACAAATTGGACCTTGTTCAACCATGAACTGAACACCATTGACCTCCACACTTACCTTGAGTATTTGGACTCCATGAACACACCTCAAAAAGCTCCTAAGATTACTCTATTGAAACTTTTTTTAACTTTAAAAAAAATTCCAGAATTCTTATTTCATTAAATCACTCTTGTATCTAGCTAACAAACCAGAATTTTCTCTGCCATTGTAGACTGAATTTTAGCCAGTAATAAAGCTTGAACAGCCTTAATTCTTTGCCTTAAACCTGATCAGTCCAACCGGCATCATTGAAGAGCAAAGAAACCTTCCTTGATCAATCACCATTAGCTAATCTTCTACCTCAAACAATTCCTTAATTTCTTCTATTTGAATTTCAAAAAAATCCGATCACTCTCTCTCCATCTTGCTAAAGACCGAAACTCCTAATTTCTCTAGACATTCAGCCAACAGCATTCTAGAAAATCGTGCAAGCCTTTTCTCTCAAATTCTCTCAAACACACCAAGAACACACACTACACATCTTCAAGCCTAAACGTACCCTAAACATTTCCAATCACTTTCAAATACTCCAAATAATTTCTATTTAATCCCTAGACTTCATTTCTGGCCTTTATAACACAAGGTCACACAAACTAAAATTTTCAATCGGATCAAAATCAGTTTTTTCTTGAAGGTCTCAAGAACATCATCAAGGTAAATCAAGAATAACCTTCTTGTTCATCCTCTTCCATTCAATTTTTAATATACCATTCTAATGCTCTCTCTCTCTCTCTCTCTCTCTCTCTCTCTCTCTCGGCCGAAATGATTGATCAACCATCAACCATGGCTGCTTTTTTTTTTTCCTTGGATGACTAAAGGTTCTCAATCGCGTGGACCTTCTTTAGCCTTCATCAAGTGATCGACTATCAAGCATTTTTTTTCTTAAATCCTTCTTTTTTTTTTTGAATTCATGTCTCTTAGATGTTGAGAAGAAGAATGGATATGAATGGGGAATTGAGTTTATGTATGTGGATGAAGGTGATGGGGTAGGACATGAAGATTGTTTATGACTAAGTTATATGTATTTTTTTTGGAATCAATGTATGTTCATCATGCTTAATGAAATTTATGGATGTTTGAAGCATGTTAGATATTATGACACCAAAGGTGATTAGGCTCCTATGTTCTAATTTTCCATTGAAGCCATGAATGATGATTACGCCTAAAAGGAAATTAGCCTTGTGATAGTATGTGATAATTCAAACATATGTTCATGAATGGATTAGTTTATTATTTGATATTGGAGAATGTGTTCATGAATCTTTTCTAGCTATAGGAAAATCATGGTGAAAGATTATTTTCTTGTTAATTCTATTTTATTTTTATTAACAATTTTTATTTCTTTAATTAGAATTACTACTATATTTTTCTCTATAAAATTCGAAACTCTAGAAATATTAATTAAAATATTAATATTTTATTAACCAAATAAATAAAATCTTTTATTAAAAATAATATATATATATATAATAAATCTTTTATATAAATAATAATAAATAAAATATTAGAATTAATTAATGACCTTGTAGACCCTAATTAAAAATTTTACTTATGTTCCTAAATATTATTTATATTAAAATTTATTTGTTATTTATTAATTAAAAATTTAATATGATTAATTTATTATTATTTTTATTATTTATTATCTATTAATTATTAATTAAAAATTAAGTGTAATTTATTATTTATTTATAATAATACTATTTTTAAAAAATTATCATTTACCAATATTACATATAGGATTTAGTAATATTCAATATTTAACACTGGTTTATTTATTAGCCATAATATTCAAAATTTATTATTTAAAATCATAACTTATTAGTAATTATTTTAAAATCCCTAGTTATTTTAACTTATCAAGCTAGATTTATTTTATAAAATACTTTATCATCTAGCCTTAAAACTTAGGACATTAAGGTCATGGTTAGTTATGGTTGTAATTAGTTGAGTTAGGAATTATTTATGTAAGGCAGATATAGTTCGAATGTAACCTTATGCCTTGTGTTTACCCCAAGTGGGGTTAGGTTGACGTTGGAGGATTTTTGAGTTCAAGAAGAGCAACAAACAGGTAAGCTCCTGCATGGAGTTATTTGAAGGTCAAAATTATTGTGGCAAGCTAAATTCAAAATGTATGAATATTCATTTTGTAAAGGCAATTAAGGACAATTTTTCCTTTTTATTTCAGTCAAGCAAACCATTTGAAAATAAAACAAGCAGTTTTACACAAAATACTAAACTCTTTCTAAAAGCCAACATTAGTAAGAATTTTAGAACCCTTAATTGCTATTTCCAAGTAAAATATTGTATGATCGATTTTCTCCCAAGTGGGACAAGCAACGTTGAGTACTGAATAAGGGTAGACTACTAGAACTAGTCTTTGAAGGGCTGGGGTAAGTCTCTCAGTAGGTGGCCACCTCTGAGGGGTGAATCCTTCCTGGATAGGATGCCAGTTCGGTAGGTCATACCAGTCCGAGCTAGTAAGTTTCAGTCAAGTGGATTGTGTGTTTTCAGAATGGACAACCAGTAAGTTTGGGGTGTAGAGATTGATGAGTATCTCACCTGGTAAGCTGTACACCTATCTTATGTCAGCATGCTCAACGTGTGACATTCTGACCGGTAACATGCTCAACGTGTAACATTCTGACCGTTATATTGTCATGGGGCCCAACGTGTGGTGCAATGGCTACCTCTTTGGGTGGTAGTATTTATTGTGCACATGTATGTTTGGAAAGCAAAACGCCACTCTTCATTTTTAACATTTATTTAATATTTGCCAACACTTTCTCTTATGAAATTTTTACAACTTGGATAAATGAACTATTTTACCTAAAACACTTAAAGCATACATAGGCTTACTGAGATTTTTATCTCACCACCATTTATACCATGTTTTCAGGTCGATTCTGCCGTGAAGGTTATTAGCTAGATTGTTGCCTATGAATTTGAAGACTCTCCATTATTTATATTATGTATTACTTTCGAAAGATTGTAGCAGATAATTATTATTTTTTATTTTGTTCATGTATTGTTGGGTTATAATAAATTTAATTTTGAAGTATTTCTTTTATTTTATTTTATATGACCTAGTTATAAAGACCCATTGTCTTGTGGATGGGGCGACATCCTTGGCCTTGATAGGCCTAGGTAGTGGGGTGTTACAAGTGGTATCAGAGACAAGGTTTAGGCAATTATTGTTAGTATATGTTTGTTTTATTAAGTTTAAATCTTTTGACTAACCTATCTTGTTTATGCTGTAGGATGGTTAGAATGATTAGAACAGTAAGGAAATGGCAGCAATGACATCTACCCATCCCTATCCACCTGAAAGATTTACCAGTACCTCAGCCTGCACCGCAACCCACACCTCAGCCAATTATACCTCTGGATGAGAGCAGTGATGATAAGATTCAGATTATTGAGCCACCCCAATACCTGTAATAGATTTGGTTTCTGGCAGTGAAGATGAGGAGATTGACATAGAATATGTTCCCCTTCCCTCCTAATCTCATAATTGATTTGATTGCTGATAGTGATGACTCGGGGGAGATAGACTATGAATCTCCACCTAAACCCTCCTTTGTACCCCCACCTAACTAGGTTGAAACCGAAGAGAGTTCTAGGAGACCCGGGAAGGAGCCAATGGATTATAGATTTGTGAATGGGATTGCGATAGACTTTTCTAAGAATTCTGGGGGATAGTAGTATGATGCCGACTTTGAGGATTCTGATGAGGATTATAGAGGCTGGGTTCTGCTAGGCTTAGGACATTTTATTTACCGCTTTCAATAAACTCCTGTTCTAAGGAGTTTATTTATATTTACTGCTTTATTTCAAAATTTATGCAAATAAGAGTACCTGGAGTACTCTAAATCTTGAGAAAAATCTATATGCAATTCTTTATACAAAAATTTGTATCTGATTTCTTTTACTTAAACCTGAATGTGAATGCAAGCTCAATTTAAATATTTTAAACTTTGATGCATAAAACTCATTTTTTGGGACATGGTTTAGAATGGTACCCAAGTGTCGTGCAGCCACATCTAGTAGAAAGGTTCTTGAGGCATAGCCTGTGACACCGAAGTTTGAGACAACTCAAATGCCATCACCCAACTGAGGGGATGAGAACGAATCGGAACTGGAAATAGGGTCGGAAGAACCTATCAGCGTGGCGATGGGGCAAGCATTCCACAAAATGACCAAGATTCTACAAACTCTGACTGAGCAGAGGAATCTAAATGGGGAAGACGAAGCCTTGGAGAGGTTCCTGAAATTTCAACCTCCCATCTTCTTGGGAGAAGCTAAGCAAGATCAGAAAGCAGAGCAGTGGGTAGAATAGATAGAGGACATCTTCGTTACACTTCATAACACTGAGAAGTGAATGGTGAAGTTTGCTGCATTCTGATTGAGGGGCCCAGCTCGAGCATGGTGGCAATGAGTCCAAGATGACTGGGAGATGATTAATCAAGACTGGATATAGGCCAATTTTGTGGAGGTATTCAGAGCTGAATATATCCCTCAGTGGATAGTAGAGAAAAGGGAAGGCGAGTCCCAAAATCTAAAGTAGAGAGGTATGACTGTGGCACAATATGCGGCACGTTTTACTCAGTTGTTAAAGTACTGCAAGAGGCTAGTGGATACCGAACAGAACAGGATGAAGCAGTTTGTCAAGGGGTTAAGGTAGGAGTTAAGAAGGACGTTAGCACCTTCTCCACCAACGACCTATTCGGGGGCTGTGGACGCAGCTACCTGGATTGAGAATGAGGATCGCAACAGGATGGTACTAAGACCTTTCCCGCCATAAAGACAACCGCCGAGACCTTTCTAGAGGCAGCAACCCAACAAGCGCCTTGCCATCCAGCAATGGCAGAACTGGGAAAAGCAAGCATGGACAGCACTAGTTGGTCCTTCGCAGAATCTTCCATTATGCCGACACTGTGGGAAGAGGAGCCATATGGAGAAAAATTGTTGGTCTAGAGGAATTGAACGGAAATGCTACCATTGTGGAGACCCGAACCATCTGCTAAATGCAAGCCTTAAACTTCTCCGAGTCGGACAAGGAAACCCGGCTCAGATCATGGGAGCTAATCAAGCCAATGCTATAGGAGCTTCTGGAAATGGAACGCAGAAGCCACAGGTGAAAGCAAAAGTTTTCGCTCTTAACCAGGAAGAGGTTGGAGCTGATGCAGTGGTGGTGGAAGGTACGTTTACTATTCAAGGTCATTTTGTTAATCCATTGATAGACCCTGGATCTACCCATTCCTATTTAAATAAGAATTGTACATATCATTTGGGTTGGGATGAAGTAGAACTACCTTTTACTTTGTTGGTGAGTACGTCTTTGGGAAAAATAGTGCAAGCAGATCAGTATGTGCGAAATTGTAAAATTGAAGTGGGGAGAGAAAGCTTGGAGTGAGATTTGATAGTCTTAGTTATTGATGATTATGATTTGATTTTGGGAATGGATTGGCTAGCTAAGCATGGGACTAGAGTAGACTGTAAGAATAAATCGGTTCAGTTCATTAGGTCGGGATGCGATGTGTTGGAGTTCAACGGCAAGAGAATAAAAAAGTTAAAGTTTTTTATAGCTGGTGCAAAAGCCTGGAAATTGTTGAAGCAAGGATGTCAAGGATATTTGGCCTATGTGATAAACAAGCTGAAGGACCAGTGCACCCTCGAGAGGATACTGAAATGATAAAAGATTTTCCCGACGTGTTCCCTGCGGATCTCACTTTTCTACCTCCCAACCGAGAAGTTGAGTTCACTGTTGATCTAGTTCCAAGAGTAGAATCGGTATCCCGAACTCCATATCGGATGACACTGACAGAGCTGAAAGAATTGAAAGAACAGCTAGAAGAGTTGGTGAGGTAAGGCTACATCAAACCTAGCACGTCACCCTAGGGAGCACTAGCGATATTTATGGATTTGATGTATCGAGTTTTCCAACCTTACTAGGACAAGTTTGTGGTGGTCTTCATCGACGACATACTTATATACTCCAAGAGCCCGGAGGATCATGTAGAACATTTGAAGCTAGTATTGGAAAAGTTAAGAGAGCACAAACTTTACACCAAATTTAGCAAGTGCGAGTTTTGGCTGGATAGTGTGGCATTTTTTGGCCATGAGGTAACCAATGATGGAATCAAGGTGGACCCAACAAAAATTGAAGCAGTTTCGGATTGGAAGCAACCAGAGAACTGTTGGGAAATATGCCCTCTTAGACTAGGTTTCTGATGTAAACATCGAATGTTTTAATAAAAAAATTTATTTTTAGAAATTATTTATGGATTTACATCTTATTTGTGTACAATTACGTTTGGAAAAGACCCATTGTGTTTAAGTAAGTGGTCCATGTGAATGGAGGTCTTTCACAGTAAAGTATGGATCACGGGTTACTTAACACATAAACGTTCGTTCTTAACCGATTGATGAGAATGGGAACCTCACCATGTCTAGGTTATTATGTTGTAAATTTCAAATGGGGAATGGCTTACCTTTAGCCAGTGAGTAATTCACTCACATCATGACATAAGTGTATTCCGAATACGTAGAACAGGACCTGTAGTAGTGGTTTCTAAAAGTACTATATGGTAGAAACCTAAACTACTACTGCTACAGCGTGGACTAATATTCTACGACTTAAGTATAAGTTGGTGGTCTGATGAAGCTGGAAGCATGTACTTTGATATGCTATAATTGAGGTTCTATCGTAGGCCCAATATACTTGCATGTTGGGTATGTGTGACTAGTTAGTTAAGACAGATTTGTACAAGATAGTTTTTATACTATATCACCCATTGTGGTTGTCTGGATGATCTAAATATCCAAGGCCTTGAGAAACATGACTTAGATGTTTACTTTAGGGTAGCTCCCTTGGAAAGCGGAAACAATCCAGGAAGTCATGGATCATTGGACTAGAAGCCTAAGGATGGTAGATGTCATTTAGAGAGGTGTTAGTACACTTCTTCATTTCTAAATGTACGGCGATGTATAGAGGGTATTTTAGTCATTATACCTGTAGGTCGAAAACTTTGCTAACGCAGCATTGTCCTTAGGGTCAATATTTCCTTATGGTGATATTAGAAAATATTTAAAATGCAAAATACAGCTATTTATATAGTAAGGGTAGTTTGGTCATTTTAGTAACCAAGGCGGTGTATCTTTTGGTCCCCAATATAGACCGTGAGTCTTAATTAAATACAGCCTAAGGAATTGGTCTTAAATTAAATTAAATGGAATTTATTTTATTTAAGTAGCCTGATTTAATTATTGGGCTATAAAAAAATAAAGGCCCATGGAGAGAGAGAATTAATTAAATTAGTTTGGTAGGTTAATTAATTATTTAGGACTTTGGCCCAATTTGAATAATTGAAGATTAACTTGAGGCTAAACTAATAAAGCTTATTAATTGGACTAGTTTATTTGGACTGGGAAATTAATTATTAATTGGGTCATTTACTTGGTTCTAATTAGAATAATTAATTTAGTACAAAAGGTTAAACTAAGAGTTCAATGGGCCAGTTCAATTTAATCTAGGGTTTTAGTTAGGTTAAATAGGAGAATGAAAAAACAACGTTGTTTTTCACGGCTTCTTCTCTGTGAAAAAGAGACGCCTCTCTCACTCTCTCTCCAAGAAAAGTTCTTTAGTCTGTGAGTTATTCACCAAACGGATTAGGTAGGCCATATACTATAAGATCGAGAGGTTGGCATTCACATACCTGGAATGATGGAGTAGGAGGCTTGCAGGAATCGCACAAGAGGTTTCCACCAACGCACCTACCCCAGTTCCACACATTCTGGTCCAGCCAACTTTGAGAACAAGGAGAAAAGATTAGAAATTTTTAACCTTGGAGTCCCACCAGAGTGGGACCGACGCCGGCTAAGGCTGCTGGAGCTGGCGCCGGCTCTATTCGGGAGTTTCCCTGTTCTTTAGTTTTTTTTTCAGTTTTCTTCAGTTTTCACTTCCGCTGCATGCTCTGTGTTTTCCCCTTTTAAGCCTTCAATTGGTATCAGAGCATGAAGGTTTTGTGAAAATATATGAAGTATGCATCTAGTTGAATAAAACTGGACATATATATGTGATTAAACTGTAATCTTTCGCTGTTTTGGTATGGATAGATTCTCTGTTAAACCTCTCTGATGGTGGTATAGGAGATTTGTAATTTACTATTTTTCTTAGCAAATCGTGTAAGCCCAATGTTAATGGGTATAGGCGATTGTTGGTTTTTGTGGATTTCATTGCATTAGGGTTAAAATCAAATAGCCAACGCAGCCATAAGTTGTGCAGAAAAATAGAGAAAATTTACAGAGGAAATTCGTAGAAAAACTGCAGGAAGATCACTCGGTCAGACCGCAATCGGTGCCAGCTAGGGCTGCAGAACCGGCGCCAGCTCGGGTCTGGGATCTCGTCCGCGTGCTGGTTCCCTGCAAGGTCTGGTTCTGTGTGGCGGGTGCAGTGAACCGCAGTGTAGAATGGTGCTTGATCCAGTGCGATGGGTGCATCGGACTAAGGAGAAATTTTAAATTTTCCTTGTAATTTTTCTTGTAATTTCTTTTGGTTTTGGGGTCCATACCAGGCGAAGTTAATATTTTTGCAATAATTAATATTCATGAAATATTTTTGCATGAAAAATATTAGTAAGGGATTTTAGGATTAAACAAGACAATTAATTAATTAATTAATGTGTTTAATTCTATTATCTAGGCACTTAGGTTTAAAAATAGAAATGCATGAAAACGTCTACTGTTTTCTAGTATACTATTTATTTTTATGTACCTATGTGCACGTTTTCTCAAAGACCAAAGTCTTTGGGAATACTTTTGACAAGAAAATATTTTTCTACATATTAAATGGTTATTTTGACTTGAACAAAAATTAATCCTTAGATATTTTCTCAAAGAATTTAATCCTTGATATAGAAAATATACTGGATTTAGATATTTTTGTAAGTTAAAATAGAAAGCCATTTTGTTTTATTTTTGGCACAAGAAAAATTATTTTGTCAAATAAACTTGAGACCGAAGTCTCTAGAAAGTTTTAATTGAAAATTTTTTGAAATCATTAAATTTTTAACTTAAATAAAATTAGTCTATGGAAAAATCTCTCAAAGGATATAAATCTTGACATAAATATTTTAATGGATTTAGATATTTTATTTTTAAGTTAAAGGGAAACTTAATGGAAATTTTCAAAATGTTATTTTTCAAAAAACCCTTGTTTTAAAAGACTAAGTGGGAGATGGGTTCCAACAGTCCCATGGATTCCATCACGATCCTCATTAGAGATCGTGGGTCCCCTCGGGTCACCCTGGAAGTGAACCCGTATAGGATGGGAATACCATAAGGATTTAGATCTAATGGAAGGATTTAATTAATAACTCGGGACACGTACTATGATCGGCCAGCCCCTCGTTGGAGGTTATAGTGCGAGGTATGTTCATAGAAAATGAAAGGAAATGGCCATCCCCTCGATAGAGTTATCTTCTAGATCATTATCTAGAAGGGAAATTAATTTGTAGTGGTTAACACACTTAGCTTAGGGAACTATTAATCTTCCCAAGAAGCTATGTCAGTTTCCCTCAGAGCCAAATTAATTATTATCAATTTTGATAATGAGGATAAAGTGCACAAATTTGTTTTGTTTTCACAAACTAAATCCTTTTCTTTTATTTTCGATTTTTCAGAAATGGTGGGAGGTTCTTTTAGTCTATTGGCCATTATTATCTGAGAGAATAAGCTAACAGGACCAAACTATGTGGATTGGAAGAGAAACCTAGACATAATACGCATAGTGGAAGAGTATAAGTATGTCCTTTACGAAACCTACCCTGTTATCGAGGAGGGTTCCACCGCTGAAGAGCAAGAGGGTAAGAAGGCCTGGAAGAAGGTCGACGAGATAACTCGTTGTTACATGTTGGCCTCCATGTCTAATGTGCTCCAATCCAAACACGAGCACATGGCTTCTGCGTACGACATAACTCAATCATTAGCTACGATGTTTGCGGATAAGAGCCGGCCCACAAGACAGGAGGCTCTTCGAACTATCATAAACACTAAGATGGCTGAGGCAGCATCAGTCAGAGAGCATATGCTCAAGATAATTGCTGCTTTTGAGGAGATAGAAATTTTAGGGGCTGTCATTGACCCCAAGAGCCAAGTGAATATGGTTCTCGAATCTCTACCGAGTTCCTTTACTCAATTTAAGTTGAATTACAACGTGAACAAATTAAAAATGGGTTTAATTGAGTTGATGAAGGAACTTCAGATAGTAGAGAAGGTCATGAAGCCATAATCTAAGGCTATGATTGTTAAGGCTTCATCTTCTAGAACTGGGCCCAAGCCCAGAAAGTTCAAGAAGAAGAAGGGGAATGCAGCGGCCTACTCCAAGACCCAGTCCAAAGACAAACCCAAGGGCAAGTGCTTCAAATGTGGATTGAAGGGACACTAGAAAAAGGAGTGTCTGGATCTTCAAGCCAAGAAAAACTCCACAGGTAATGTTTTCTTTCTAGAGTCTATATTAATGGTTGGATCAACTTCCACTTGGATTGTTGATTCAAGAGCTACTGATCACATCCATAACTCCTTGTAGTGGTTGGAAAGATTAGAAAACTCCAAAAGGGTGAACATGGACTACGTGTGGGAAATAGAGCATAAGTTTGAGCCCTTGCAGTGGGAGAGCTGGATCTTGTTTTTTATTGTAATAGAATAGTGGTTTTGAAAGATATTTTATATGTACCTGGATTTCGACAGAATTCGATTTCAGTTGCAAAACTAATAAATCAAGGATATTTTGTATCTTTCCATTTTGGTATTTCTATCAGTAGAGATGGAGAAATTTTATATATTGGGTACATGTATGAGAATCTATTTTTCTTAAATCCTATTAACAATCAATTAAATAACGCTCAATTTGAACCTTTAACAAGGAAGAGAAAGACCAATGTCAATGACTCTTATCTTTGGAATCTAAGGTTGGGTCATATCAACTCAACCAGGATTCGGAGGTTAATCCATGATGGGCCCTTGGGCTCATTGAGATTGAAAAATTAGCCTCAGTGTGAATTCTACCTAATGGGAAAGATGACCAAAAGGTCATTTACCTCTAAGGTAGATAGAGCTAAGGAGGTATTGAGTCTTGTTTGCACTGATATATGTGGTTCCTTGTCTACACCAGTTAGAGGGGGTTTTAGTACTTCATCACTTTCACAGATGATTGTACGAGGTTTGGTTATATTTACCTGATGAGACACAAATCTGACTCTTTTGACAAGTTCAAAGAGTTTAAGGCTGAAGTAGAGCGTTAGACAGGTAAATTGATCAAGGCCTTACGATTAGATCATGGTAGAGAGTACTTCCTTAGTGAATTTAGGGACTATATGGTACATCATAGGATAATATCCAAACTCTCCGCGTCAGGGACACCCCAGCAGAACGGAGTAGCTGAGAGAAGGAACAGGACATTGATGGAAATGGTTCGAAGCATGATGTCTCATGCTACTCTTCCAGTGTCTTTTTGGGGATATGCCCTAGAAGCATCGGCATATATTTTGAACTTGGTGCTTTCCAAGTCAGTACCTGGGACTCCCTATGAGATGTGGACAGAGCGTAAGTCAAGTCTGAATCATCTCAAGATATATGGTTGTCCAACTTATGTACTGGTTAAGGGAGATAAGTTGGAACCAAGATCATAATTATGCTATTTTGTTGAGTATTCAAAAAGGATAAAGAGTTGTTACTTTTATCATCCTAACTTCCTAAGGAGTAGAAAGTACAAGTAAGTACTAATGCTAAATACTTAGAGGATGATCAGAGTACTTCCACGAAAGGTTCAACCAGGTTGGAACTTGAAGAGAAGTTATCTTCGAAATCAACTTTTTCTGACCCGATTGTGGAATAAGAAGAGGCACAACCTCAAGAGCCTATACAAATGAAGCTCCGTCATAGTGGGAGAGTGTCTAGGGTTCCGGAGAGATGGACTAGAGAAGCTTTCGAGCTAGTCTCCGACTATCAGGAATAAGACCTCACTAGAAACAAGGAGGCTATTGCTGATACCGATGCTAATCTATGGCATGAAGTAATAAAAGTCGAGATTGAGTTTATATACTTCAATCAGGTTTGGGATCTTGTAACTTCACCTGAAGGGATAAAACCCATTGGGTGTAAGTGGGTATACAAGAGAAAAAGGGGAGTAGATGGGAAGGTGGAAACCTTCAAAGTTAGGCTTGTGGCGAAAGGGTATACTCAGAAAAAGGGAATCGATTATGAGGAGACCTTTTCCCCAGTAGCCATGCTTAAATCCATCCGTATCCTCCTTGCCATCGCATGTCATTATGACAACAAGATATGGCAAATGGATGTCAAGATAACATTTTTAAATGGCCATCTTAGTGAAGACATCTATGTGTCCCAACCGGAAGGTTTTATTGCTGAAGGCCAAGAACATATGATTTGCAAGTTTAAGAAGTCCATTTATGGACTTAAGCAGACATCGAGAACACGGAACATTCATTTTGACGAGACTGTAAAGTCTTATGGTTTTATTCAAAACGAGGATGAATCATACGTGTACAGGAAACTTGAAGGCATTAATGTGATTTTTCTTGTCTTATATGTGGATGACATTCTACTCATTGAAAATGATGTAGGATCATTGTCATCTACAAAGGTCTGGCTGTCTAATCAATTCAGTATGAAGGACTTAGGAGAAGCCAACTACATTCTCAGGATTAGACTTCTTAGAAATAGGAAGTAGAGAATGTTAGGATTATCCCAAGCGGCATACATTAACAAGATGCTGGACAGGTACAGTATGGACTCATACAAGGGAGCTCTAATTCTTTGCAGACATGGGTTGTCATTTTCTTCAAGGAACTATTCTAAGTCTCAAGAAGAAAAAGACAAAATGAGTAGGATTCTCTACGCTTCGGCTGTGGGAAGTCTCATGTACGCTATGCTATGTACTAGGTCAGATATTTGCTTTGCCGTAGGCTTGGTTAGCAGATATCAATCAAACCCTGGAGAGGTTCATTGGCAAGCTGTAAAACTTATTCTAAAGTACTTCAAGGAAACGAGAGATTATATGCTGGTTTACAGGGCTGATGACTTGGTTTCTATAGGATACACAGACTCAAACTTTCAGGCAGATAAGGATGAGAGAAAATTCACTAGTGGATATGTCTTCACCTTGTCTGGATGAGCCATTTCATGGAGGAGTATCAAGCAATTTTGCATTGCTGACTCAACCATGGAAGTTGAGTATGTGGCAGCTTCGGAGGCATTCAAGGAAGCAGTCTGGTTCCAGAAGTTCCTTTTAGAACTTGGAGTCGTGCCACACATGGACAGGCCGATTGTGATGTATTGCGACAATACTGGAGCAGTATCACAATCTAAAGAACCCAGGAATCACAAGAAGGGGAAGCACATCGAGAGAAAGTATCACCTGATTCGGGATTTCATCTAGAGACGGGAAGTCGTGGTGGAACAGATTACCTCCGAGAACAATCTAACTAATTTATTCACCAAGCCTTTGGCTAAGAGAGTCTTCAAGAGATATTTAGACGCCATAGGGGTGGGCACCTATGATCTTACATAGTCTTAGAGTGAAAGTGGGAGATTGTTCAGAAATATGCCCTCTTAGACTAGGTTTCTGATGTAAACATCGAATGTTTTAATAAAAGAATTTATTTTCAGAATTTTTTTATGAATTTACATCTTATTTGTGCACAATTATGTTTAAAAAAGACTCATTGTGTTTAAGTAAGTGGTCCATGTGAATGGAGGTCTTTTATAATAAAGTATAGATTACGGGTTACTTAACACATAAACGTTCATTTTTAACCGATTGATGAGAATGGGAATCTCATCATGTCTAGGTCATTATGTTGTGAATTCTAAATGGGGAATGGCTTACCTTTAGCCAGTGAGTAGTCAACTCACTTCATGACATAAACGTGTTCCGAATACGTAGAATAGGACCTGTAGTAGTGATTTCTAAAAGTAATATATGGTAGAATCTTAGACTACTACTGCTACAACGTGGACTAGTACTCTATAACTTGAGTATGAGTTGGTGGTCTGACAAAGTTGGAAGCATGTACTTTGATATACTATAGTTGAGGTTCTGTCGTAGGACCAATATACTCGCATGTTGGGTATGTGTGACTAGTTAATTAAGACAGACTTGTACAAGATAGTTTCTATATTATATCGCCCCTTGTGGTTGTCTAGATGATCTAAATATCCAGGGCTTTAGGAAACATGATTTGGATATTTGCTTTAGGGTAGCTCCCTTGGAAAGCGGAAACAATTCAGGAAGTTGTGGATCATTGGACTAGAAGCTTAAGGATGATAGATGTTATTTAGAGAGGTGTTAGAACACTTCTTCCTCTCTAAATGTACGTCGATTATAAAGGGGTATTTTAGTTGTTACACCTGTAGGTCGGAGACTTTGTTAACGCAGCATTGTCCTTGAGGTTAATATTTCCTTATGGTGATATTAGAAAATATTTAAAATACAAAATACAGCTATTTATATGACAATGGTATTTTGGTTATTTTAGTAGCTAAGGCGGTGTGTCTTTTGGTCCCCAGTATAGACTGTGAATCCTAATTAAATACAACCTAAGGAGTTGGTCTTAAATTAAATTAAATAGAATTTATTTTATTTAAGTAGCCTGATTTAATTATTGGGTTAGAATAAAATAAAGGCCCCATGGAGAGAGAGAATTAATTAAATTAGTTTGGTGGGTTAATTAATTATTCAAGGCTTTGACCCAGTTTGAATAATTAAAGATTAACCTGAGACTAAACTAATATATGCTTATATATTGAACTAGTGTATTTGGGTTGAAAAATTAATTATTAATTGGGTAATTTACTTGGTTCTAATTAGAATAATTAATTTAGTCCAAAAGGATAAACTAAGAGTCCAATGGGTCAATGTAGTTTAACCTAGGGTTTTATTTAGGTTAAACAGGAGAATGAAAAAACAACATTATTTTTCACGGCTTCTTTTCTGTGAAAAAGAGACGCCTTTCTCACTCTCTCTCCAAGAAAAGTTCCGTAGTCTGTGAGTTGTTCACCAAATGGAATTCGATAGGCCATATACTGGAAGAACGAGAGGTTGGCGTTCACATACATGTAAAGACGGAGTAGAAGGTTTGCAGGAATCGCACCAGAGATTTTCACCAGCACCCCTACCCCGGTTCCACACATTCCGGTTCAACCAACTTTGAGAACAAGGAGAAAATGTTAGAAATTTTTAACCTCGGAGTCCCGCCAGAATGGGACTGGCACCGGCTGAGGCTGCCGGAGCCGGCACCGGCTCTTTTCGGGAGTTCCCCTATTCTTCAATTTTTTTTTCAGTTTTCTTCAGTTTTCGCTTCCGCTGCGTGCTCTGTGTTTTCCCATTTTTTAAGCCTTCAAGAGTATCACAGAGATTTGAAGCTTCTTGGGATTGGCTGGCTACTATAAGATGTTTGTGTTCTTATTTTCTATTGAAGCCATGAATGATGATAATGCCTGGAAAGAAATTAGCCTTGTGATAGTATGTGATAATTCAAGCATATGTTCATGAATGGATTAGTTTATTATTTGATGTTGGAGAATGTGTTCTTGAATCTTTTCTAGCAATAGGAAAATCATGGTGAAAGATTATTTTCTTGTTAATTCTAGGTTATTTTTATTAACAAATTTTATTACTTTAATTAGAATTACTACTATATTTTTCTCTATAAAATTCGAAACTCTAGGAAGATTTGGATTGGAATATTAATTAAAATATTAATATTTTATTAATCAAATAAATAAAATCTTTTATTAAAAATAATATATATATATAATAAATAAATCTTTTATATAAATAATAATAATAAATAAAATATTAGAATTAATTAATGACCTTGTAGATCCTAGTTAAAACTTTTACCTATATTCCTAAATATTATTTATATTAAAATTTATTTGTTATTTATTAATTAAAAATTTAATATAATTTATTTATTATTAATTTTATTATTTATTCCTAATTATTTATTATCTATTAATTATTAATTAAAAATTAGGTGCAATTTATTATTTATTTATTTATAATAATACTATTTAAAAAAATTACCATTTACCAATATTACATATAGGATTTAGTAATATTCAATATTTAACACTAGTTTATTTATTAGCCATAATACTCAAAATTTATTATTTAAAATCATAACTTATTAGTAATTATTTTAGAACCCTTAATTATTTTAACTTATCAAGTTAGACTTATTTTACAAAATACTTTATCATCTAGCCTTAAAGCTTAGAACATTAAGGTCATGGTTAGTCATGGTTGTAACTAATTGAGTTAGGAATTATTTATGTAAAGCAGATATAGTTCGAATGTAACCTTATGCCTTGTGTTTACCTCAGGCAGGGTTAGGTTGACCTTGGAGGATTTTTGAGTTCAAGAAGAGCAGAGGATCAGGTAAGCTCCTGTATGGAGTTATTTGAAGGTCAAAATTATTGTGGCAAGCCAAATTCAATATGTATGAACATTCGTTTGTAAAGGCAATTAAGGACAGTTTTTTCTTTTTATTTCAGTCAAGCAAACCATTTGAAAATAAAACAAGCAGTTTTACACAAAATACTAAACACTTTCTAAAACCCAACTTTGGTAAGAATTTTAGAACCCCTAATTGCTATTTCCAAGTAAAACATTATATGATCGATTTTCTCCCAAGTGGGATAGGCAACATTGAGTACTCAATAAGGGTAGACTATTAGGACTAGTCTTTGAAGGGTTAGAGTAAGTCTCTTAGTAGGTGGCCACCTCTGAGGGGTGAGTCCTTCCCGGATAGGATGCCAGTCCGTAGGTCATACCAGTCCGAGCTAGCAAGTTTCAATCAAGTGGACTGTGTGTTTTCGAAGTGGACAATCGATAAGTTTGGGATGTAAAGATGGAGGAGTATCTCACCTGATAGGCCGTACACCTACCTTATGTCAGCATGCTCAACGTGTAGAATTCTGACCGGTAGCATGCTCAACATGTGACATTCTGACCGTTATATTGTCATGGGGCCCAACGTGTGGTGTCATGGCTATCTCTTTGGGTGGTTGTATTTATTGTGCACATATATGTTTGGAAAGCAAAACACCACTCTTCATTTTTAATATTTATTTAATGTTTGTCAACATTTTCTCTTATGAAATTTTTACAACTTGCATACATGAACTATTTTACCTGAAACACTCAAAACACACACGGGCTTATTGAGATTTTTATTTCACCACCATTTATACCATATTTTTAGGTCGATCCTGCCGTGAATGTCATTAGCTAGATTGTTGCCTATGAATTTGAAGACTCTCCATTATTTATATTATGTATTGCTTTCGAGAGATTATAGCAGATAATTATTTTTTCTTTATTTTGCTCATGTATTGTTGGGTTGTAATAAGTTTAATTTTGAAGTATTTTTTTTTATTTTATTTTGTGTGACCTTGTTATAAAGACTCCTTACCCTGTGGACGGGGTGACATTCCTGGCCCTGATAGGCCTAAATAGTGGGGTGTTATATTTCATCAATTGAACAGATTTTTCCATAGCAAAAAAAAAAGGCTTTTCCTGTATACAAAACACATATAATGATCATATTTCAATTTCAAAATAAAAGAAGCACTAATGTCTTCAATCCTTCAAGAAGCCCTCTCTGCCTGCAGTTGCAGCAGTCCAGAATCCAGACTCCCTGTCCATCCCTCTCACTCATTTTTCTTTCCTTGAAGAAGGAGAAAGATATAATTGTTACCATATCTTCAGCTTGATCCAGTTGCAGCTTCATATCATTGATATTCTTCTTGTTGGACTCTATCTCTTCAGTACTTATGACATTGTTGATGACTTGGATATGCTCAATAGAGATGACATCACTATGACTAAAGTTGCATCAATAAAAGGCAGTTTCAATATAAATGCTCAGAGAACAGCATCAGAAAAGGCAGTTTCAATATAAATGCTCAAATAACAGCATTAGAATTCTTGAACTATTTTTTTTTCGAATACAGATAGTAAGCAAAGTCAGGATAAAGTGCCCTGAAACACCTCATGTTTTATATATTAATGGAAATTGGGGACTGCAAAATCATCTACTTGTTCACGCAAATCAACTAATTGTTTCTTTTTTTTCTTTGTTCAAGTATATATGAGCAAAACATGTGTAGAGATGTCTAACAAATGTATATGAGAAAAACTCTCTTCTGTCAATATATGGGCTTAGTTAATAACTTATTCTTCAAGTTCTCTATCATCAAATTTTAAGAGTAGATACCTTTGGCGCATCAGCTTCACATAAGGATAATCGAGATTCACAAATATCTTTGTTGCACTACTTGAAATTACTAAAATACGACCTACGGAAACAATTCAGTGTCAGATTTGGGTACAATTCAATAGATAGGAGCAACTCAATATTCTCTTACCCTGGAAACATTGCATGATTGTGGATGTGATAATCACAACATATAGTTCCTTTGTTAGGTCCAATTCATCACGGTTCAATATCTTAGCAAATGATTCCCAAAGGGTAACACGGACTTTTCATTGCCTGAAATAAATACATATAGAACAATAAAATATCTCCTGTTGAATTAATAGGCATGACTTGATCATGTACACCCGCATATTCAAAACTTAACTTTAGATCTTCTAATTCAACATACTGCATTGCAATTCTTTGTGTCTGTCCTTATTTTTCAATTTTCTCATATAATCCACAGAGACGTCCTGCAATATCTACATAGCAAAGAACAATTCTCAACCATTCCTGTACATTTCAAATTTCAAACTTGACACAAAGGAACACTTACCAATTAAAAATCCTCTTTGATCAGCACGTCTTTCATGTTGTTCAAAAGGAATGAGTATAAATTTATGCCTTGGAATTCTAGGTAATTTATCAATCATTCCATCCAAAGTGGTTCCAAAATGGAATTGAATAAAAAAATTTTGCTCACACATTTTATATTTAGCTTTATATTCCAGGACATAAAAAATTTTTAAGATATAATACTTCTCTTCTTTAATTGCACCACGGAATTCATTTGCAATCTTGCTCCTAATGATCATATGCATGACAATTTCCTACATAGGGAACACATTGGCCCATACTGAAAAAGACAGGTGATGGAAAAAAGAATTCAACAACACAATTAATAGATCAAACATTACCTGCTCGTCAATTGCAAGGAATTCTATGCTCATGAATTTGCCTCCCTTTTGTGCATTAAAGACTTCCCATATCCTATCTACACGAAATCGAATTCGATTCTTTTGATGTTGCCGACCAATATCATTGAACATCACAAAATTCACCTTACTTCTACTCATCTTGTTATATAACTCCAAGGCGGAAAGAACAGACTACTTCACAACTAAAAAAAAGAACCATTATATATACACATGCGGGGGAAAACCTTTGATATGCCACAATCAATCCATTCCAGAATACGAAGGGATTTTCTTCAATTTCACACATGACGATTTTAGAATGCAAAGAAAAATAAAAATATTCTTGTTCTTTAAGTTGAAACATCAGACTTTTACAATGAAAAAGGTTTCTGGAAAACATAAAATGGGATCTTAAATGACCATAAACCCAAAAAGTAAAAAGAAGCAAATTGAATCAATAAGTCTTGGGCATGCAAATCAAATCTAATGTTGGGCAATAATTTCAAAGCATCGAAACCAAGAAGCTTCAGCGCTGCATCGGAACCAATGAAACCAAGGCTTTTTAGCTAGACAGTGAGGAAAACCTATACATCAGAGCCCAAGCATTAAATTGCATCTTCAATCACATGAAACCCAGAAAGCAAAAAAACACGAATTGCATCCCTAACTATTGCAGGTGCTGGTCAATTTCAATACTTCGGCAATGAATTAGAAGCAACAAAACAAAGAAAGTTCAGCGATGAATCTCAAACAATGTAAGGAATTCGAAGTATCTGCTATAAATATAGCACTGAATCCAAACAAATGAAACAGAGGAACCCAAACTCTTATAAATATCTCACTTCAATCTTATAAAAAAACTCCTCTAATGACAATAAGAAACAAACAAAACCTATGAAGTAAACCCAAATCCATATCTAGTTAATAGACCTAAGAAAATTCTAAAGGAATACCAAAAATAACTTCGCAGATACTTCTCTGGTACAACCATCACCACATTAACAAAAAAAATACCCAATTAACCTAAATCTGCTGATGTGTCAAACCCACATGACTTTACCCCTCAACTTTATATATTAGTAATTTAACTACATTAATTTGAAAAATTCTTAATTATTTTTTCAAATTACACAATACATTGAATTTATTTGCAATCAATTACCTCCATCACTAGGATAATTAGAAGTTGAAATAATTTAATTCATAAATATTTTTAAAAATACATAATTATAATTTTAAAATAAAAACTATAAATTATCGAACTCAAATAGTAATTTAGCATATTGAATATTATTTTCTAATTGGATCAAGAGTTTCATTATACTAGATACATACACTTATTACATTTTCCTTAATAATTTAAATACTCCAAAAAAAAAAAAAATGGTGACTCTATAATATGTACAATTTTGCATAATCAGCTCATTATCTAAAATTTTGGGGTGGCAACGACGAAGCTGATGTCCATGGATTGTCTTTGTCCTGACCTGAGGAATACGTAATTCATCCATACATATTTAGTGAGGACTACAAGCCTTTTTTTTAAAAATAAAATCATTGGTGGGGTTGGAAAATCAATTTCTTTCTTTTTATTTTTTAAGAATTAGACCATGCACCTTTTTTTTTTTCTCTATCTTTCTCTTATATAGGGGCGGCAATATTGAACACGACACGCCAACACGACACGAACACGACACGATTATAGCGGGTTAAGGTTGGGGTTTCGCAGGTTCGGGTCGAAACAGGTCGACCCGTTTAACTTTAAACGTGTACATGTCATAAACGGGTTCAACATGTTTTAACCCGTTTCAACCCGCGAACTCGTTTAACTTTTTTTAATATTTATATTTAATACTTTTTGTAATACTCTACAAATTTTACTATATAAAATTAGATAATTTAATTTTTTACATGAATTAATTGAATTAAATTTTATTATATGAATTAATTAAATTATTTGTGTGTCTATTTTGTTTAATTATATGAGACATCTTAAAGAAAATAAATGATGTTAATGTAGTTATTTGCTTGATATATAGTAAATGAATCATTCTTAATTAATTATTATTCAGTGTCTATAATAATAATATTAGTACGAGTTGGTAAACAACGACCTTATGCGAGTCTAAAGAGAAATGTTAGACCTTTATGAAATAACGTATGTAATATGCCTACAGGCCGAATCGAATATAGAATGAAAAGAAGCTCGTGTGGTGTATTTATCAGAGGGTAAGATTCACTCAGCATTGATTGACCAATTCGTATACTATGCTATTTCTGACATTGGGACAAAGACAATTTGAATTACACCCTACAAGGACAATCTTTCCTTTCGTACTCGTTTTTTGCTCTCCATTTGCTCTTTAAAATTCCTGGCATGCTACGACAAAATTGTTGTTCTAAATATCTAGAGAAAATAATATCTTGAATAATCCAATTTTATTACAAAATTACATTTGTTTAGATTTTTAAGATTAAATCTTATGAATTTATTAAGATCTTTAAATATTTAGCAGGATTGTTTATTATTTTATTAGTTATTTATGACTTTACGGACTATTTTATTAGTTTTTTAATTTTATATAATTTGATTTGATTTTTTCAAATTTTTTTTGTAATGGTGCACAGATTGACGGGTTTAGTAGGTATTCGGGTTGACGAATTTAGTAATTATCTATTTAATTTTTGTGTCTAATTGTTTCATGTCATGTCAATCCATTTTATAACACGAACACGACACAAAAATAAATGGGTTGACATGACACAACACGTTTATTAATCGGATCGTGTTCGGATTGACCTGTCAAGTGTAATTATCTCAAGTTGACACGACCCGCCAACCCGAACACGACACGATTGCCACCCCTACTCTTATAGACGTAACAGTGTCCTGCTGTTGCCGTGTGACATGACATTTAATATTTATTTATTTTTAATATATTATTCTTTTTTTAATAATATTAATAAAATATAACATTTGTAATTTTCAAGAATATTATAGAAGTAATTACCAGTCACACTAGCTGTGATATTCTAACACAATTTGATATTTTACCTCAACTACTATTTTCCCCTTGTTAAATTAGTGATTCCACGGTAAAATTCCTTTATCACATATCAAAATAAGTAGTCAATTTATATATTTCTCTTTTGATTTATTAAAACTTTTTTTTACCAACAATTTTCTATAAAAAGTTTACTGTAATACTATAAAAAGAACAAAATAAATAAAAAATTGACTACAGTTTTGGTACTTGTAGCTATCTTTCCTTTTTAACTTTTATAGAATGCTGTGAGGAAAAAAAAAAAAAAAAAGCTTGGTAGAGAACATTATTTTCATTTCTACTGTTTCTTGATAAAGTGGTATGGTAATTACTAAATGTCTAACTATTGTCATTAGATTTTTTTTTTTTTTTTTGGGGGGGGGGGGGATGGGCATTGTAAGCGTCTTACATCATAAAGTCGTCATTGTATTTCTTGCATAAATAGGCGATTTGGGTTATGGACAGGCATGGAATTAGATCATAACTTCTATATAAAACAAGTCACAATATGCATATTGTTATGAATTATTGGAATCTTTATTAATTAGTGGAGGCTCCACTAATTATGGATTTATGTGAATTATTATAGAAGATTTTTATGGATGTCCACCATTTAGTGGAGACACCACTAATTAAGATTAGTGGAAGATGATGTATGCCATGATGTAATCCACTAATTAGAGCTCTATAAATAGAGCTATTCTCTAAGCTTGTAATACACCATTATTTTGTGAAAGAAAGATTAGTGAAAGAAAGATTAGAGAAAATTGTGAGAGAACAGAAAGAGAGAAATTCTTGTGCAAAATAGTTAGAGTTTTATTAGTGTGTAATGTGAAAATTTTATTCTAACACTACCCTAATTTTATAACACATTATCAGCACGAGTCTCTGCCGTTATTAAAGCCAGAAGACAGGTACGCATTTATTGATCTCGCTAAATTCGAATTTGTAGCCCTTGATATTTCTGGAAAAAAAAATTTATATGTCATACAGAAATGCATCTAAATGCTAAAAAAAAAAGGAGATCCATATGTCATGTGGATAAAAAGAAAGATTTGACCACCTGAAAATGGTCGTACTACCCACTGTACGGTATGAATGGTTGCACCTAAAGTTGCAAGATAGTAAAACCGTGAACTCCGTGATGTATAAAACTACATCTTAGTTAAAAATTTTACGGAGAAAAAGTTACTGATGAAGTTATATTGGAGAAGACATTCTCCACTTTTCATGTTCTACAGTAACAATATCGAGAAAAAGGGTATCCAAAATTGACAGCTTTAACATGAGTTATTATTGAGAAATCATGAAGCCAGATGAACTGGCTCAACAGCACTCCCAGAAGTGAATGCTGTTGGCTCCAGCAGAAGCCATCATTATAGTCGTAATTATGGCAGTGGCCGTGGTTATGGTCATGGACACACTCGATATTTCCCTTATCACAGAGAAATACTGGCCACCTGAAGTGGAAGAGAAAAGATAATAAGGGAAAAAGATATTTCTATTAATAATAAGCATCACATCTTTTATTCATATCACTAGTGTTCTATGAACTTGAGGATACATGCTTATAGTTGCTCTTTTGTAATTGAGCTGACAAATGTAAGATGAAGGTTTGTAATTGTTCTTTTTCAATATTTACATTAGAGGAAGACAAACAATTAGTAATTATGGACTTCAGCTCCTCTTTTTCGACATCCTCTTCCTTTTCTTTCCCCTTTGAGCCAGCATCGAAATTAGCAGCAGAATTAGCCGTAAAATTATTGCGAAATGAGTCTTGGGATTTTATGATCTCCTTAAGTTTATTATAATTAAATTTCTTATTATATTTGGCCTTGAAGCATGCTTGTCTCAATTTCTGTGTTTGGTCCTCTAACTGCGTATTAGGACTTTCTTTCACCAACTGTTTTTCACATTCCAGTATCGCAATGGCTTCTTTCAGCTTCTTCTCAGCCATATGTCCACCTTCTTCTTTATTTTGCATCTCTTGTAAATCGAAGTGATATCATCAGTTATTTACTTATAAATCTTTCATAGTTTCATACTTGCAAATTATAAGTATGTATGAGAGAGAACCTGAACATTCTTGATTATGGTCTCCAAGCTCACCAACTTCCTGTGAGGCCATCGACGAATTCCTAACTCCCTACATCTTTTTTTGAGACGGGTTATGCCAATATTCAGTTCTTTGGCTGCGCTCTTGATTGGTAGGTAAAAGTATTGCGAAATTGTTTCTCTTGATAGTGTCTGGGAGTTATTGCCATTCTTCTCTCTCTGCCTCTTAATCATCTTCTTCTCCCCAGAAATTTTGTTTGCAATAATATCTTGAACTTCGATATTATACATTTCATGAGTACTTACTCCGACTTCGTTACCAAGACCACTCATTATTTCTCCTAGAAAAAGAAAATAATATCAGTAAAGGTAATACCATTCAAAATCCATGTTTAAATGTATAATAACCTGGAAACATATTCTGGCTTTGTTCAAAATCCATTAGAGAGTAGAAAGGATCATGCACAAGCATATCCTCATTCAAAGGAATATCATCAAGAGGAACAGTATCAAAAGCAGTCTCTTGTAGGGGCAGATCAACTTGGTCCAAAGCAGTATGTTCAAAACTTCCACTGATTTACATAAAAAAACAAACCAAAAAGAGAGTTTAATTTCATTATCAAGCATACTAAAAACAAATGGAACCCCTAAAAGGTATCTCACCTGAAATTAGGAGGAAGCGGTTGGTTTGGAAAAGAAAACATATCAAAATCTTCTGCGTTCGAATTAGGCAGAAGCGGTGTTGGTTTGAAAAGGAAAATACATCAAAATCTGCTGCAGAAACCGAGTCAAAATTTGACTATGTCTCAAATGAATTACGAGTCTCCATATCTACTTTGTGATTTTTGTTTTTGATGTTTACTAATGACTGATGAATGAGATATATATCGATATATATATATATATATATATATGAGGAAGAAGAAGAGGTAGATGGTAGGTAGAGGGTCGGAGGAGAAGAAAAGATAAGAGAGGAAGAGGAAAAGTCGGTACCGGGAAGAGTGAAAAAAAAAAGGAGATATTTTTCTTGGCATTTCCTGCTTGTCATCATTTTCTTATATTTCTTTTCTTATGCTCTTGTGAAATCATTATTCCCTAAATTAGGGGGAGAACAGAAACAGTACAAGAAAATCTTGATTGGACAACATCATTAAATTATCTTGATCCGCATACAAGCGCGTGTGAACTTGACATTCAAAAGATAATTCATTTGCAAAGTATTGCAAATCAAATGCCAGACGCTTTTGTTGACTCCAGAAGAGTAATAAAATCGCATATGCCAGCTATAAATGCTCTTATTCTAATTGAAGTTCCAGCAGAACAAAAGATTTGACATATAGCTGCTAAGCCGAAAGTATGCCAGAAGCATGGCCAACTTCTTGGTTCTAAAGATAAAAATCCTCGGAAGAAAAGAGGATTAAATGATCCAAAAGATCATATTGAAAGACCAAGAGAGAACTGATGACAAAGAACCAGAAGTTGATGAAAGTAACACTGAAATTTCTATCAATTATACCACTTCCGGTAGAAGTTGGAATCGGATAGAAACTGTTATTGATAATATATTTGCATACCATATATCTCTTGATATTACACAGGATAATGATGATCCTGAACCAATATCAGTTGATGAATGTCGGCATAGAAAAGATTGGCTGCAATGGAAAGATGTGATTCAATCGGAGTTAAATGCACTGACAAAATGTGAAGTCTTCAGACCTGCAGTCCGAACACCAGAAGGTGTAAAACCTGTTGGCTATAAATGGATATTTGTGCGAAAGTACAATGAAAAGAGTGAAATCGTTCGATATAAAGCGCGATTAGTAGCCCAAAGTTTTTCACAAAGATCAGGTATTGATTATGATGAAACTTATTCTCCTATTGTTGATGCCATTACACTCCGATATCTTATCAGTTTGGCAGTAAATGAAAAGATAGATATGCGCCTATTAGATGTTGTCGCTGCTTAGTTGTATGGAAATTTAGAAAATGATGTTTACATGAAAATTCCCGAAGGATTTTATATGCCTGAAGCATATAAACATTATCCTCGTGAAAATTACTCCATCAAGTTGCGAAATCATTATATGGCTCGAAGCAATGCAGGCGCATGTGGTTCACACGTCTTAGTGAATATTTATTGAAAGCGGGATTTAAAAATGACCAGGTATGTCCATGTGTTTTTATTAAGAAATCTGGTTCTAAATTTGTGATATTAGCTATATATGTTGATGATATTAATCTTATTGGAACTCTGAAGAGCTCCAAGAAACAATTGATTATTTAAAAGAGAATTCGAAATCAAGGATTTTGGTAAAACCAAATTTTGCCTTGGTTTACAAATTGAACATTTGGAGAGTGGAACATTTATTCATCAATCAACATATACAGCAAAAGTACTAAAAAGATTTTACATGGACAAAGCACATCCATTGAGTATTCCAATGATCGTGCGATCATTAAATGTGGATAAAGATCCTTTTCGACCTCAAGAAAATGATGAAGAACTCCTTGGTCCTGAAGTACCATATCTCAGTGCAATTGGTGCATTGATGTATCTTGCTAATAATACAAGACCTGATATTGTTTTTGCTGTCAATTTATTAGCAAGATTTAGTTCTTCACCAACACGACGACATTGGAATGGAATTAAACAAGTCCTTCGATATCTCCAAGGTACAATTGATCTCGGATTATTTTATTCAAATAAAACCAGTCCAACATTGATAGGTTATGCGAGATCTTTGGTTATTTATCCGATCCATATAAAGCACGTTCTCAAACGGGCTATCTATTTACATGTGGAAATACTTGCTATATCATGGCGTTCTACGAAACAATCTATAGCGGCTACTTCTTCAAATCATGCTGAAATTATAGCCATTCATGAAGCAAGTCGAGAATGTGTATGGCTAAGATCCATGATTCATTATATCCGAGAAAGTTGTGGATTATCATCAATCAAAGGTATTCCAACTTCTCTTTATGACGACAATGCAGTTTGCATAGCTCAATTACGAGGAAGATATATTAAAGGAGATCGGACAAAACATATTTCACCAAAATTCTTCTTTACTCATGAACTCCAGAAGAAAGGTGAAATTGATGTGCTACAAATTCGGTCATGTGATAACCTCGCAGATATTTTCACGAAGACTTTACCTACTGCAACATTTGAAAAGTTGAGATATAAAATCGGTATGTGTCGGTTTAAAGATTTAAAGGAATCATCTCATCAGGGGGAGTAATAAATAGACATATAGAATAGTGTACTCTTTTTCCTTCACTAGATTTTTTTTCCCACTGGGTTTTTATCTAGTAAGGTTTTAACGAGGCATATTCTTTATGTAATGGATGGACATTCAAGGGGGAGTGTTATGAATTATTGGAATCTTTATTAATTAGTGGAGGCTCCACTAATTATGGATTTATGTGAATTATTATAAAAAATTTTTATGGATGTCCACCATTTAGTGGAGACACCACTAATTAAGATTAGTGGAAGATGATGTATGCCATGATGTAATCCACTAATTAGAGCTCTATAAATAGAGCTATTCTCTAAGCTTGTAATACACCATTATTTTGTGAAAGAAAGATTAGAGAAAATTGTGAGAGAAAAGAAAGAGAGAAATTCTTGTGCAAAATAGTTAGAGTTTTATTAGTGTGTAGTGTGAAGATTTTATTCTAACACTACCCTAATTTTATAACACATATTTTGTTTTGTTGGAAGAAGACAAGCCATTGGATAATTAAATAGATGATGGGTGATGTCATCTATGGTGTCATCCCCATCACCACAACATATGTCTAGTTTAACTTGAATTGCACTTGGGGTTAGATGGGCAGCAACTTCTTCACAAAAATTTAATGGATTAGAGTGGCTTGCTTAGTGAATAAACAATAAAAATAGTATAGTATATTTTCAGTTTGGTTATTCAATTTTTTTATATTTATAAAATTTTTCTTGAATAACTTTATATGTGACGAGAAAATTCTATATAATGTATAAAAAATTATAAAATAAATAGTAAATCTAATTAAAAAAAATTAATTGAATTAGAATACAGATAAAATTCTCAACCCATAGTTTAAATCTTTCTCTAAGGCATAAATTTGTTAGCAACTGACTTTCTCTCATGTTGTTTACAAATTATTACTCCCTCAATCCTAACTAAATTAACATATTTACTATTTTCGGTTGTCTAAAAAAATTTAATACTTTTTTTAAAAAAAGTTTTTAATATATTATATATTATAAAATAATCAATATACCTTATATATATATATATATATATATATATATATTACTTTTTTATATTTAGATTTAACATAAAGTAGTGTGAAATCACCAAATATATTTTCTACTTTTATTATATTATACTCTACTATTATTATATTTTAACTTTTACTTTTACATAAAATATTGTGCCAAGTCAATTACTGTTAATTTAGTTAGGATGAAAAGAGTACATAAGACTCAATTTATTTAATATTTATTTTTGTAATGGTAATTTTTTAAAAAATTAAATCTAAAACACAAATTCATTGTGTTATATATATATATATATATATATATAAGTGAGAGAGAATAAAAAATTTCCCCTTCTTATGAACAAAAAAAAAAAAAAATTTGCACCACTTGTTTAACTACTACTGCTCCTTATGACGGTGCAGGATTGACGAGGGAGGTGGAGCCAAACTGAAACTCCCATTTTAAGATGGTGAGAGATGAAGGCTTACAAATGTTATCGAGGTTTTTTTAACGCTTTATTAGGCTAGCAAGGAAGGCACCACACGGCTAAGGCTTTTGAAATTCTGAATGCCGATCAATATATAGATTTCGGGTTTCTCTTAAGTACCAACCGGATCGTTTCTACATTTGGAAAACGTAATATCTCAACGATTTATAGGTTTAAGTAGAACAGTAGAGAGTATAAGGAAAGATCGTATAATTATATTTTAAAAATGACTATTTTGAAATCTTAATCTTATATAAAAAAGTGATAAAAGTTTTAAAATAATATATGAACAAGACTAAATATTTATTATCAATTTTTGATATTCTTTTTAGTTTAATAAAGATAATAACTAAGTAATTACTCATACATATTATTGAACTTATAAGTCGTGTACAAACTTTGATAATTATATCTTTTCGTTGTAAAAATGAATCACTACAAAGAAATTGAAAGTTTTGAAGTTGCACAACATGATATATTGGTTCTAATCTTTTTTTCATCAAAATATAGAAATTACATAAATGGATTAGTACACTTATTGATAACAAAAAAGAGTACTACACCCTAAAAACTTTAGGTGAGACTACTATAATGCATAGAATATAAAACAAACACAACAAAATATCTTCCTCTTTTTTCTTTTTTCTTTTTTTATGTCCATCCTCGATCAACCAACGTTAGCATGAAGAGTCCAAATAGTCTATCTCTTTCTGTGAACAAACTACTTAGAAGATTGTGAGCGAATCAATGATCTTGAAAATTGTTTAAGAAAGAAATGAGAAGTGGAATAGGGACTAGATCAAGTTTGTGTAAAGGAGAAATACCAAAAAAATAGAGTAGTAAACACTAATATTGGAAGATCAACATCAAATCCATGCTAAAGAGCCTCGAATCTTGACCAAAAAACTCAGAAGGGACAAAATTTTAACGATTTGTTGACAAAGAAGGGTGGACTAACAAAATAGTGGAAAAAAGAGGAGAGTTTTGGCCAAACTCGAACCAAAGATATACAGTCTGGAGAAGATGAAGTCTTGGAAGGTTGGGAGGAAAGTTACGAAATTCAGAAAGAAGAGAAACAAAACCCCAACTGTTCACAAAAACTAAGAGAATTATATCGGCTCCTAATATCAAACTTGATTTTGTTTACGTAGTTGTCATGTTTCAAATGGATTGTCTCCCAAATCACCACATCCAAATATAAACCTTCATAGCACTACCAAGATTTTATTATGTGATGTGTAAATTTTGGGAAAATAAAAGCTTGTATTTTCTTGATTATTTTCTTCTTGACTTAAGTGTTTTGCTTGAGGACAAGCAAATGTTCAAGTGTGGGGGAATGTAATAGAGGCTAAATTCATCATTATTTTCTAGTTATTTGAGATACTTTTGATGCAATAATTAGGCATATATATCCCTATTTGATATTTTGCTTGTGAAAAGTGTTTTGGATGAATTTGTGCAGAATTTAAGAGATTTCGAGTAAAAAGTGAAAAATTTCATAATGTACCGGGCGCCAGGTCTAGCTACTGCACCAGGCGTCAGGTTCACTCTGTAGAAACAGAGAAAAACAAAGCAACGTTCAGGAGGAAACCAAAATGGACCTGGCTTCAGTCTGTTTTGTGACGAATTTGGTATCTTTTAATGGATTTTGGTATTTTTCGAATTCTATTGAGCCAAAACTTCTCAAGCCACAAGTTTTGGTATTAAGGAAGTCTATTTAGACAAGAAAAATACAAGACAAATGAGTGAATCCAAAAATCAAATCAGAAAATCACTCAAAGAAGGAGAGATTTATCAAATCAATGAGCATTGCTCAAAAAAGATTTTCAAAGAGAAGAAGGAAGGCTTGTCTATAAGTTCTTTCTTTTACTTTTATTTTTCTTTTTCTAGAATAATGATGTAGTTGATATTTTCATTGAAATTTGATATTGTTTTGGGATTCATGGTTTTTGGATTAATTTAGCTATTTGATCAATGTTCTATCATTCTTAGTGTTTGATTACTTATGACTATTAAAGAATTGATGAAGTTAGATTTGCTTCCAATTGACTTGGGAAACGATATTAGGAGTTGGTTTAGTTTTATTGATTTCATATTTGTTATTTCTTAACGGATTTGGGAAACGAAATTGAGACGAAGAACCGAAGTAATCAAATATTAGTTAATTTCACCTAGAACATATAGTTATTAGTTAATTTCACTAAGGGATAATTGTTGAAGGATGAGTTTTATGCATGATTGGTTATGTTGGCTTGATTGGAAAATCTACTAATTTAATCAAGAGATAATGATTCTATGGATTGGGAAAGAATTAGAGTCTATATAAGTGGATTCATGACTTGGAAAACGATTAAATTTTATTTTATATGCCTTTATGATGCCAAGATAATGATTAATTGAAGTAGTTGTTAAATGGTTCATTATCATATCTTCTAGGATATTTGTCTAAATTGCATATTCCTACATCCTTGAATTGTACATATTTCTTTATTTTTCTTTTTATCCTATCACTTTATTAGGTCGGTTAAATAATGAATGAAAAGTTATTAATATGTACTTGTTTATTTGAAGATCGATACTTGTTAATTCCCTATACTATGCTTGCGATGAGTATACTTGCTCGTATGTGTATTTTGAGATTAATATTTTAATTAAAGCTTAGCTAAGGGATGGATTTAAATTAAATAATTTTTATACACAAAAAATTTACGCATAAAATAGCTAAATTAATCCAAAAATCATGAATCCCAAAACAATGACAAATTACAATGAAAACATTAATTACATCATTATTCTAGAAAAAAAAAACAAAGATAAAAGAAATAGCTCATAGGCAAGCCTTCCTTCTTCTCTTTGAAAACTTCTTTGAACAATGCTCCTTGATTTGATGAATCTCATTCTTTAAGTGATTTTCTAATTTGATTCTTGGATTCACTCATTTGTCTTGTGTTTTTCCTGTATAAATAGGCTTCCTTAATACCAAAATTCATGGCTTAAGAAGTTTTGGCTCAGTAGAATTCGAAAAATACCAAAATATTTTAGAAGATACCAAATTCGTCACAGAACAGATCGGACCTGGCGCTGGGTCACTTCTACCCACTTGGCGCCAAGGCCATTCTGGTTTCCTCTTAGATGTTGCTCTATTTCTCTAGAGTGGACTTGGCGCTTGGTGCAGTAGCCAGACCTAACGCCCCATATATTTTGAAATTTTTTGCTTTTTACTCGAAATCTCTTGAATTCTGTACAAATTCATCCAAAACATTTTTCACAAGCAAAATATCAAATAGGAAGGAATATATCTAATTATTATATCTAAAGTATTTCAAATTAACCTCAAATAACTAGAAAAATAGTGATGAATATAACCCCTATCATTATGCAAAGAATATTAGAATTGTAATCATCCAAAAAAAAGATATAATTTCATTTCCAACACAATAATAAGAGCAGAAGGCATACCGCAATCTTTTTACCAAATAGATGTACATAAAAATTAATTAATTGATAACACCTTGCAACAACATAAACATGATAGAAATCAAATGCCAGTATTCATGTAAATAAATGTAGAAATAGAAGGTTACAATCTCATAGAAAATAGCAAGTTGCTTGTTATTGAGAATGATCCATAAATCTAACATAGGGTCAAATATGGTGTCCAAATTTAAGAGTTTGTTTACTTGGGCCTTGTGTTCTGAAGTTCTCTCCACAGTTGTTGAGCTGCTTTAGTTATAACAAAAAGATTAAGAATTAAATCAAAATGTATAATTAATAAATACAATAATTGCCAATGAGATAACATTTAACAAAACATCCAACCTTTTTTTTTTTTTTCGAAAAATCTCAATTTATTCTAATAAAATTGGCTTGCAACGATTCAATAACACCATAGTTAAGACTGATTAAAAAAAAAAAAAACTTTAACACTCGCTATTGATAAAAATTCAGAATAAGAAATAGTACAAAATAGAAGTAAAAAAAATGTTTTTATACATAATCACATAGTTTCAACTTGAAAAAATAAAAATAAAAAAAGAAGTGTTTCAACTCTATGGTGGAGAAAATGAGATGCACTAGTTTTTGTTAATAGAGGAAGAATCGCAGCAGCGGTATTTCTAAGGGAAATTCTTGGGTGGACCCGGTCCACCGTGAATCAATGTATAAATGTATTGTACCTTTTTAGAAGTGTACAATATTCCACTGCATATTGTACAACACTTAATGTATGGTCCACGGTGGACCGAGTCCACCCAAGTATTTCCCTATTTGGGATTTCTAAAACCTGCCTGATACTAATTAGAATATGTTACCTCACCTAAAAAAAAAAAAGGGAGAGAGAGAAGTTGCTTACATCTCATAAATCCGAATGGAAACTGCATGAACTCTCATGATATGATTTCTAGGCGTTCATTTCCCAGCTCGTGTTGCTCTTCTTGAATTTTTCTCACCGAACTAACTTTTACAACCTTGCGATCCTCAACCTGAATCATCTTCAAAGTAGAAATACTTCCAAACCTAGATGGTATCTCCCTAAGCTTGATACATGAGACCACTTGATGGTGCTCGAGGCAGGGGAAGGATTCATCAGATGCATCCAATTGTTCAATGTCTAACATGCTTAGTCGCAAAAACTTGAGTTTTAAGAATTCCTCATCTCCAACCTTCCAAATGTTCCCGCAAGAGGCTCCATAATGCAATTTCAAAACCTCAAGATTGGGTAGCTTCGCAATTGGTAATATTTCACTCCATGGTAGACTAAAAGTCATCACTGTAAGTTTTTCAAAGTCCGGGGGAATGAAATGGAATGCAAAAAAGTGGAAAGGAGTAAAGTTAGAGTCATGACAAAGATAAAGTGATTCGAGGTGTTTTAGAAAGTCCAATTTCACAATTGGATTACGATCCATGAAAGGATCCAATACTTGAAATTTACATCTTAGTTTCTGAACATTCGGCATCTTTCTCAAGAACATTTCTGATTCTACTCCATAAGAAAGGTAGACAAGGCAATTGATTGAACATTCTCCAATGGAGGTATGCCATCACAAATTTCATAAGGATTTCTTATTGATGGAGCAAACACATGCTTCAACTTCTGCATTTCCAATATGGTAAGTGGTAAATCCATAAAACTCAAGTAAGAATTTTCCAAGTACATTGTTTCTAGGTTCTCAAGCCTTTTTATTGGTGGTGGAATTCGTCTCTGGTAGTTAATTGCTAAGAATCTCAAGAGAGTCAATTCAGTTATTACTTCAGGAAACTCATAAAAAAGCAAATTTATATCTAAATGCAACACACGAAGCAGTTTAAGATAAGCGAGAACTCATGATAGTTCCTTTCAAACCAGCGAGAAGGGGGTGAAAGACTAAGTGAGATGAGGGAGTGGACAGGTGAAGCAGGTGGAACAAGTTCAAGAAAAGAATTCTAGAATTTAGTTTGAAAACGCATCCCTTGGTTAGCAAATGTGTCAGTCATGTGAGAAACTTGGCTCCCTCGAATCATCTTTAGAAATCTTTCTTCATCACCCTTTGCAATGCAAAAGTCACGTAATAGATCATGAACAACACAAGTCTCGATTCCACCTGTAGACCCTCTCTTGGTAACAATGACTAGGTTTCTAAAAACAAGATCCATCAAGTACTCCTCTGTCACAACTTCTAAGCTTTTGATGTCTTGCTTTTCTATAAAGCCCTCTGAAATCCGTAATAGGGTTAGCTTCTTCACTATAATCTCTTCGTCTTCTGTAAATGATCCTAGATAAAGAAGGCAGGGTTTCAAAACCTTTGGTAGATGCTCGTAACTCAGTTGCAGTAGATCTGTGTAGCCTTCTTTAGCAATAAACTTTTCCAGATTTTCTCCAACTTCTTTCCACCAATGCAAACTCTCAATTTTTTCCCTCAAGAGACCTGCAGATAGAACAATAGCCAATGGTAGCCCTTTGCAATTTCTTGCAATGTTCTTCCCAATCTCAACAAAATCAGGAGGGAAGCTATCGTGGTCAAATAACTTCTTTTCCAATAGCTCCCAACTTTCGTCCTCTGAGAAAGAATTTAGAGGAATAGGACTACTACCTGATTTAGCTTCTAAAACCACCTTATGAATTCGACTTGTGAAAATGATTCGGCCTCTATTATTATCTTCTAGAAATGACAGTTTTAGCGCATCCCATGCACTAACATCCCAAATTTCATCCATGACAATAAGGTATCTATGCCCTCTTAACTCTCTATAGACTGTTTCAAGTAAATCTTCTTTGTTTATTTTGGTGACATCAACACCGCAACTACTTAAAATATCCGACAACATCCTTTTACTGTCTAATGTTTGAGAAATAGTACACCATGCACATTTGTGGAAATAAGACCGAATTGAAGCAACACAGAAAACTTTCTTCACCAAAGTAGTCTTGCCCATTCCAGCCATGCCCACAATTGAAATTATATCAAGTACTCTTGATCCACCTATCAGTTGACCTATTATTTCCTTTACCTTACTCAACCCTGAAATGAGTTACAATCCTCTTCCTTTACCTTATCCTTAAAGCCAACAATTTTATCCATTGTTGGAATACTAGCTTGTAAAGGAAGAGGATTGTAACTCATTTCAGGGTTGAGGGCATGAATATCATTCTTATGATGTTCTTGTATCCTTCTCATCTCACCTTTAATAAGCTTAATTTCTTCAAAGACATCAGAAAGACATGAATATCATGCCAAAGAGACTTCTTCATGTATATGATGGAGCAAACTGCTCTTTCTGCATTGCATTCCACATTAGCAATTCTTGTCCAAAGATCTTCGAAGTCCTTGTGCTTATTTTGCAACTCCATAGTAGAGAAGACTTTCAAATTTGAGTCTTTAAGCGACAACAACCCCTCCTGGAGCATCATGACAAGATACCTTGGGAAATGGGAACACAACTCTTTCAAATTATCAACTAAAAGTGAATCAACAGATCCCAGTACATTGATCCTAGGAAAATTAAAAGATGATGGATCCAGAAACAGGTAGACATAGAATTTTCTGACCTCTTCTTTAATTGCTTTAGCTTTTTTTGAGAAATTATTAATAAGAAAGTTCTTTTGCTTCGAGGTGTCCTTCATTTTGCCAATGAGCAATGCAACCTTATTGACTATGGCATCAGCTCATGTAAAAACTAACTCCTCCTCGGCTAAATTCTAAATCACTGGCCAATCCATGAGAAATGTTATCAAGAATATCAGATCGATGAAAAGCATTTGAACACCATCCTTCTCTGGATTAACCTGCAAATTGCCTCTGAGAAATTCAACAAATTTTGGAACTGAAGGAATTGAACATAGACAGAGCATGCTCACGGTGGTAATAAAAATGAAAGAACATGAACATTAAACAGAGTATTGGAGCAGCATGGAGGCATGAAAACATACCTCTTGGAGTTTTAAAACTTGAAGATTGAAGAAGAATATGGTTGAATTGATTGAAGCTCAAGAGCAGCTTCTTTTTTCTCCCGTGGGTTAAAGCTTCAGTGCAAAAACATCCGGCTCTCTCTTCTCCTCCGATGCAATGCTTGGCTTTCCAGTTCACAGAATATGACCCAGTCTAATCTCAATGTTGGTGAGCACAGAACAAGAATAAGAAAGGCCTCTCAGTTTTTTTCACTCCCACTGCCATCGGTTGGTTTCCTTTGGTTTCATATATAAAACAAAACCAAAAGTCAGAAGGAGAAAAGGCACGAGAGAGACAGAGAGCCAAGAGTCTTTTTTTTTTTTTGAGAATTTTATTTTTCCACACAGAAAGCCAAGAGTCATGAAACCAAAAATAATTATTTTGATAAAAATAATATTTTCGGGATTTAATACCCGAATATTATTTACAAAATAAAATTTGGCTTCACCCTAAACTCTTATGAACTGTGTCCGAAAAAATCTTATGGTCCAAACTATTGTGCAAAAATAATATTTATCATTTTTCTTGAACCCTAAAAGCCCAAAATAATAAACATTAATTATTTTCCTTGGGATTAAATAAATAACCCAATAAATAATTAATGAATCCAAATGAACCAAAAAATAATTAAACTTTTATTATTTATTTCTTGGGATTTAATTAAATAAATAACTCAATAAATAATTAAGTAATAATTATTTTCCTCTAGTTTAAGTCCCGGTTAATTTTCTAATTATTCAAACTGGACCTAGGCCCTGAATAATTAATTAACCAATTAAATCAGATAATAAATTTCTCTCCATTTATTTTATTCCAGTCTAATAATAAATTAGACTTCCTGAATAAAATAAAACTCTCTCAACTGAGATCATTTTCTCAACCCAAAAATTAATTAGGACTTACGGGCTATTCTGAGGACCAAAAAGACACATCGACTTGGCTACTAAAATGACCAAAATACCCCTACTATATAAATAGATGTATTTTGCATTTTAAATATTTCCTAATATCACCATAAGAGAATATTGACCCCAATGACAATGCTGCATTAGCAAAGTCTCCGACCTACAGGTAAAATGACAAAAATACCCCTCTACACATCGCCGTACATTTAGAGAGGAAGAAGTGTACTAACACCTCTCTAAATGACATCTACCATTCTTAGGCTTCTAGTCCAATGATCCACGACTTCCTGAAGTGTTTCCGCTTTCCAAGGGAGCTACCCTAAAGCAAACATCCAAGTCATGTTTCCCAGAGCCTTGGATATTTAGATCATCCGGACAACCACAAGGGGCGATATAGTGTAGAAACTATCTTGTACAAGTCTGTCTTAACTAATTAGTCACACATACCCAACATGCAAGTATATTGGCCCTCCGATAGAACCTCAACTATAGCATATCAAAGCATATGCTTCCAGCTTCGCCAGCCCACCAACTCATACTCAAGTTATAGAGTACTAGTCCACGCTGTAGCGGTAGTAGTCTAGGTTTCTACCATATAGTACTTTTTAGAAACCACTACTACAGGTCATATTCTACGTATTCGAAATACGTTTATGTCATGAAGTGAGTAGACTACTCACTGGCTAAAGGTAAGTCATTCCCCATTTGGAATTCACAACATAATAACCTAAATATGAAGAGATTCTCATTCTCATCAATCGGTTAAGAACAACTGTTTATGTGTTTAAATAACCCATGATCCATACCTTATTGTGAAAGACCTCCATTCACATGGATCACTTATTCGAACACAATGTGTCTGTTCCAAACGAAAATGTACACAAATAAAGAAAATTATTTCATAAATGATTTCCGACAAATAAATTCTTTTATTAACATATTCGATATTTACATCAGAAAACTAGTCTAAGAGGGCATATTCCTAACAATCTCCCACTTGCACTCTAAGACTAGGTAAGTCCATAGGTGCCCACCCCAATGGCGTCTGAGTATCTCTTGAAGACCCTCTCAGCCAAAAGCTTGGTGAATGGATCTACTAGATTATTCTTGAAGGCAATCTATACCACCACCACGACTTCCCGTCTCTGGATAAAATCCCGTATCAGGTGGTACTACCTCACTATCTGCTTTCCCTCCTTGTGGTTCCAAGGTTCTGTTGACTGCGATACTGCTCCAGTGTTGTCACAGTACATCACAATCGGTCTGTCGATATGTGGCACAACTCTAAGTTCTGAAAGGAACTTTCGGAGCCAGACTACTTCCTTAGATGCCTCCGAAGCTGCCACATACTCAGCTTACCAATGAACCTCCCCAGAGTTTGACTGATATCTGCTAATTAAGCTTACGGCGAAGCAGATATCTGGCCTAGTACACAGCATAGCGTACATGAGACTTCCCACAGCCGAAGCGTAGGGAATCCTACTCATTCTGTCATTCTCTCCTTGAGACTTAGGATAGTCCTTTAAAAAAAGTGACAACTCATGTCTACAAGGGATTAGAGCTCCTTTGTATGAGTCTATGCTGCACTTGGCCAACATCTTATCAATATATGCGACTTAGGATAATCCCAACATTCTCTACTTCCTATTTCTAAGAAGTTTAATCCCGAGAATGTAGTTAGCTTCTCTCAAGTCCTTCATACTAAATTGACTAGATATCCAAACCTTTGTAGATAACAATAACTCTACATCATTTCCAATGAGTAGAATGTCATCCACATACAAGACAAGAAAAATCACATTAAACCCCTTAAGATTCTTGTACACGCATGGTTCATCCTCGTTTTGAATAAAACCATAAGACTTCACAGTCTCATCAAAATGAATGTTCCATGCTCTAGATGCTTGCTTAAGTCCATAAATAGACTTCTTAAGCTTGCAAACCATATATTCTTGGCCTTCGGCAATAAAACCTCCTGGTTAGGACATGTAGATGTCTTCGCTAAGATGGCCATTTAAACATGCCGTCTTGACACCCATTTGTCATATCTCGTAGTCATAGTGACATGCGATGGCAAGGAGGATATGGATGGATTTAAGCATGGCCACAGGGGAAAAGGTTTCCTCATAATCGATCCCTTCTTTCTAAGTATACCCTTTTGCCACAAGCCTAGCTTTGAATGTTTCCACCTTCCCATCCACTCCCCTCTTCCTCTTGTACACCCACTTACACCTAATGGGTTTTATCCCTTCAGGTGAAGCTACAAGATCCCAAACCTGATTGAAGTACATAGACTCAATCTCGGCTTTCATTACTTCATGCCATAGATTTGCATCGGCATCGGCATCAGCAATTGCCTCCCCGTGTCTAATGGGGTCTTATTCCTGATAGTCAGAGACCAGCTCAAAAGCTTCTCCATACCATCTATCTGGAACCCTAGACACTTTCCCACTGCGACAAGGCACCATTTGTACAGACTCTTGAGGCTGTGCCTCTTCTTGTTCTATAACCGGGTCAGAAGAAGTTGCTTCCAAAGATAACTTCTCCTCGAGTTCCAACCTAGTTGAACCTTTCATGGAAGTACTTTGATCATTCTCTAAGTATCTAACATTGGTACTAACCAGTATTTTCTGCTCATTTAGGATGATAAAAGTAACCACCCTTTGTTCCTTTTGGATACCCAACAAAATAGCATAATTCTGACCTTGGTTCCAACTTGTCTCCCTTGATTAGTACGTAAGTTGGACAACCCCATATCCTGAGATGATTCAAACTTAGCTTATGCCCAGTCCACATCTCATAGAGAGTCCTAGGTACTGACTTGGAAGGCACCAAGTTCAGAATGTATGCCGTTATTTCCAGGGCATATCCCCAAAAAGATACTGGAAGAGTAGCATGAGACATCATGCTTTTGACCATTTCTATCAATGTCCCGTTCCTTCTCTCAGCTACTCTGTTCTGTTGAGGTGTCCCCAGCGCAGAGAGTTGGGATACTATTTCATGATGTACCATGTAGTCCTTGAATTCACCAAAGAGGTACTCTCCACCATGATCCGATCGTAAGGTCTTGATTAATTTACCTGTCTGACGCTCCACTTCAACCTTAAACTCCTTAAATTTATCAAAAGAGTTAGACTTGCGTCTCATCAAGTAAACGTAACCAAACCTTATACAATCATCTGTGAAAGTGATGAAGAACTCAAAACTTCCTCTAGCAGGTGTAGACAAGGAATCACACACATCAGTGTGAACAAGATTCAGTACCTTCTTGGCACTATCTGCTTTTGGGATAAAAGACCTTTTAGTCATTTTTCCCATCAGGCAAGATTCACACTGAGGCTAATCTTCCAATCTCAATGAGCCCAAAGGCCCATCATAGATTTAGCCTTTGAATCCTAGTTGAGTTGATGTGACCCAACCTCAGATGCGAAAGATATGAGTAATTTACATTGGTCTTTCTCTTCTTAGTTAAAGATTCAGATTGAGCGTTATTTGATTGATGATTAATAGAGTTTAAATAGAATAGATTTCCATACATGTGCCCAGTACATAATATTTCTCCATCTTTACTGATAGAAATACCAAAATGGAAAGATATAGAATATCCTTGATTTATAAGTTTTACAACTGAAATCAAGTTCTGACGAAAATCAGGTACATATAAAATCTCTATTAAAACCATTTTCTTATAACAATAAAAAAAAAGATCCAGCTCTCCCACTGCAAGGGCCCAGACTTGTGCTCCATTTCCTACGCGTAAACCATGTTCGCCCTTCTTGAGTCATCTTATCTTCCTAAACCCCCGGAAGGAGTTACAGATATGATCATAGCTCCTGAATCAACAATCCAAGTAAAAGTTGATCTAACTTGATATAGACTCAAGATAGAAAATTTTACTTGTGGGGTTTTTTCTTAGATTGAAGATCTGGACACTTTTTTTTTTCCAGTATCCCTTCTTCCCACATTTGAAGCACTTACCATTCGGTTTGTCTTTGGGCTGGGTCTTAGGCTGGGCTACTGCGTTTCCTTTCTTCCTTTTGAACTTTCTGGGCCTAAACCCAATTCTTAAGAAAGAAGCCTTAGCAATCATGGCCATTGAATGTGGCTTCATGACCTTCTCTGCTATTTGAAGTTCCTTTATCAACTCAGTCAAACTCATATTTAACTTGTGCATATTGTAATTTAGTTTGAACTGAGTAAAGGAATCCGATAGAGATTCGAGAACCATGTCCACTTGGCTCTCGGGGTCAATGATAGCCCATAAGATTTCTGCCTCCTCGAAAGCAGCAATTATCTTGAGCATATGCTCCCTGACTGATACTCCCTCAGCCATCTTAGTGTTTATTATAGTTCAAAGAGCCTCCTGCCTTGCGGGCCGGCTCTTATCTGCGAACATAGTAGCCAATGAATGACTAATTTCATACGCAGAAGCCATGTGCTCGTGTTTAGACTGGAGCACATTAGACATGGAGGCTAGCATATAACAACGTGCCATTTCATTAGCCTTCTTCCATGCCTTCTCTGCCTCTCGCTCTTCGTCGGTGGAACCTTCCCCGATTACAGGGCAAGTCTCGTAAAGGACATACTTATACTCCTCGGCTGTGAGTATTATATCCAGGTTCCTCTTCCAATCCACATAGTTTGGTCCCGTTAACTTATTTTCACGGAGAATAACGGCTAAAGGACTAAAAGAACCTCCCACCATTTTCGAAAAATTGAATAATAAAAGAAATGATTTAGTTTGTGAAAATAAATTTGTGCACTGAAATTAATTTGGCTCTTAGGAAAACTGACATAGCTTCTTTGAAAGATTAACAGTTCCCTAAGCTAAGTGTATTAACCACCACAAATTAATTTCTCTTCTAGGTAATGATCTAGAGAATAACTCCATCGTGGGATGATCGTTTCCTCTCATTTCCTATGGACATTCCTCGCACTATAACCTCCAACGTGGGCTGGCTGATTATAGTACGTGTCCCGGGTTATCAATTACATCCTTCCATTAGATCTAAATCATTGTGGTATCCCCATCCTACACAGGTTCACTCTCAGGGTGACGCAAGGGGACCCACGATCTCTAATGAGGATCGTGATGGAAGCCGTAGGGCCGTTGAAACCCCTCTCCCGCTTAGTCTTTTAAAATAAAGTTTTCTGGAAAAAAAAAATATATCCTTTTGAAATTTTCATTAAGTTTTTCCTTAACTTAAAAATAAAATATCCAAGTCTATTAAAATTTCTATGCCAAGGATTATATCCTTTGAGAGATTTTTCCATGGTCTAATTTTATTTAAGTTAAAACTTAATGATTTCAAAAAAGTGTCAATTAAAATTTTTCTCGAGACTTTGGTCTCAATTTTATTTAACAAAACAATTTTTCTTGTGCAAAATAAAATAAAATGGCTTTCTATTTTAACTTACAAAAATATCTAAATCTAATATATTTTCTATGTCAATGATTAAATCCTTTGAGAAAATATCCAAGGATTAATTATTGTTCAAGTTAAAATAACCATTTAATTTTTTAAAGAAAAATGTTTTCCTTGTCTAAATATTCTTAAAGACTTTGGTCTTTGAGAAACCGCGCACATAGGTACACAAAATAAATAGCATGTCAGAAAACAGTAAACGTTTTCATGCTTTTCTATTTTTATACCTAAATGCCCAAATAATAGAATTAAACACATTAATTAATTAATTAATGATCTTGTTTAATCCTAAAATCCTTTACTAATATTTTTCATGACAAATATATTCCAAGAATATAAACTATTGCAAAAATATTAACTTCGCCTGGTATGAGACCCAAATTAAAAAATAATAATAATAATAATAATAATAATAAATTTGACTGGCGGTCCACTGCACTAGCCGCACTGGATCCGGGCCCATTTAGCCTGCAGTCCACCATGGCCGCGATGCACCAGCCGCACCGGATCAACAGCGCCTCAACCTGCCAAGCCGACCCGCCCGCCCAAGAACCCGCGTCCCGAACCGCCCGGTTTCCCCCGCGCACGCGCCACACGCGTGCACCCATTAGATCCGTGCATGGACCGTTTACCCGCGCCGAAACCCAGATGCACTCAACTGCTGACCCGCGTGTTTATCCGTTTATCCGCGCGCAACCCGGATCAATTGCAATTGCAATTTTTTGATCGGCTCAATTTCTACCGAAATGACTCGGCTCCAGCGGCTCTCGGGCAACAGCTCCTCACATAGAACAGTGCGGCTCGGCTTAGAGGCTCAGCTCCAGTCGGTGGCTTAGCAATAGTAACTTCATCTTCTCCAGCGAAATTCTTCTGTAATTCTTCTGCGTTTTCTCTGCGGATCATTCCATTTGGCTTCTTTGGATATTTTTCATTACAAAAACTCATCCAAACCAAAACAACAACCGCCTATACCCATTTAAATTGGGTTTACATGATCAAAACTCAAAAAATAAAAAATTACAGAGAGCTCTGTGGAGCTTGCAGAAACCATGTCCCATACCAAAACAGCGAAGGATCACATGTTTAAGCTCCAAACAATGTTTTTCTCCATTTTTATTAACTACCATGCTCCCTAAGCCAATCAAATTCATGCTCTGATACCACTTGAAGGAATTGAACATAGACAGAGCATGCTCACGGTGGTAATAAAAATGGAAGAACATGAACATTAAATAGAGTATTGAAGCAGCATGGAGGCATGAAAATATACCTCTTGGAGTCTTAAAACTTGAAGATTGAAGAAGAATATGGTTGAATCAATTGAAGCTCAGGAACAGCTTCAATTGATTCAACCATGCTGCAATGCTTGGCTTGAAGCTTTAGTGCAAAAACATCCGACTCTCTCTTCTCCTCCGGTGCAATACTTGGCTTTCCAGTTCATAGAATATGACCCAGCCTAATCTCAATGTTGGTGAGCACAGAACAAGGATAAGAAAGGCCTCTCAGTTTTTTTCACTCCCACTGCCATCGGTTGGCTTCCTTTGGTTTCATATATAAAACAAAACCAAAAGCCAGAAGGAGAAAAGGCACGAGAGAGACAGAGAGCCAAGAGTCTTTTTTTTTTTTTTTTGAGAATTTTATTTTTTCACACCGAAAGCCAAGAGTCACGAAACCAAAAATAATTATTTTGATAAAAATAATATTCCCAGGATTTAATACCCGAATATTATTTACAAAATAAAATTTGGCTTCACCCTAAACTCTTCTGAACTGTGTCTGAAAAAATCTTATGGTCCAGACTATTGGGCCAAAACAATATTTATTATTTTTTTGGGCCCTAAAAGCCCAAAATAATAAACATTAATTATTTTTCTTTGGATTAAATAAATAACCCAATAAATAATTAATGAATCCAAATGAACCAAAAAATATTTAAACTTTAATTATTTATTTCTTGGGATTTAATTAAATAAATAACTCAATAAATAATTAAGTAATAATTATTTTCCTCTAGTTTAAGTCCCGGTTAATTTTCTAATTATTCAAACTGGACCTAGGCCTTGAATAATTAATTAACCACTTAAACCAGATAATAAATTTCTCTCCATTTATTTTTTTTAGTCCAATAATAAATTAGACTTCTTGAATAAAATAAAACTCTCTCAACTGAGATCATTTTCTCAACCCAAAAATTAATTAGGACTTACAGGCTATTCCGAGGACCAAAAAGACACATTGTCTTTGCTACTAAAATGACCAAAATACCCCTACTATATAAATAGATGTATTTTGCATTTTAAATATTTTCTAATATCATCATAAGAAAATATTGACCCCCAAGGACAATGCTGCATTAGCAAAGTCTGCGACCTACAGGTAAAATAACAAAAATACCCCTCTACACATCGTCGTACATTTAGAGAGGAAGAAGTGTACTAACACCTCTCTAAATGACATCTACCATTCTTAGGCTTCTAGTCCAATAATCCACGACTTCCTGAAGTGTTTTCGCTTTCCAAGGGAGCTACCCTGAAGCAAACATCCAAGTCATGTTTCCCAGGGCCTTGGATATTTAGATCATCCGGACAACCACAAGGGGCGATATAGTGTAGAAACTATCTTGTACAAGTCTGTCTTAATTAATTAGTCACACATACCCAACATGTAAGTATATTGGCCCTTCGATAGAACCTCAACTATAGCATATCAAAGCATATGCTTCCAGCTTCGCCAGACCACCAACTCATACTCAAGTCATAGAGTACTGGTTCACGCTATAGCGGTAGTAGTCTAGGTTTCTACCATATAGTACTTTTTAGAAACCACTACTGCAGGTCCTATTCTACGTATTTGAAATACGCTTATATCATGAAGTGAGTGGACTACTCACTGGCTAAAGGTAAGCTATTCCCCATTTGGAATTCACAACATAATAATCTAAATATGAAGAGATTCCAATTCTCATCAATCGATTAAGAACAACTATTTGTGTGTTTAAATAACTCATGATCCATACCTTACTGTGAAAGACCTCTATTCACATGGATCATTTATTCAAACACAATGGGTATGTTCCAAACGAAAATGTATACAAATAAAGAAAATTATTTCACAAACGATTTCTGACAAATAAATTCTTTTATTAACATATTTGATATTTACATTAGAAAACTAGTCTAAGAGGGCATATTCCCAACAGGAACAAGTTTACTCACCGTAAGACTCTCCTTTACTGGTGGATGTGAGGCTTTAACTTCTGCAAGATACATCCTTGTGACCTCTCGAGTGGATGGATTGATTTCCCTGTGTAAGTCAGAAAGAGCAACATCCATTCTAGGTGCCATGTTTTCTTGCTTCACATCTTGGACCTAGTACACAAATGATTGGTAAGCTACACAGTAAGCCCAAGCTTGAGTATGAATCTTGAAATCTTTCAGATCCTCATGGCTGCTACACCATTTTGAGGTGAACTCAAGAACTTCTTATTGGAAATTGGCATGTGATGTGTGAATGAAAAATTATTTCAATAATAAAGCACCCATAAATGATGAGAAAATGGGAAGTATATCATAACCTATAACCCATGATCTCTAGAATTACTAACCATGACTCCTATAACCTCTAGAGTTATTGAGGTAGTAGGGAAGTGGTTACCAAAAAGTTATGGAGATAGTGGAGGTAGTGGGAGTTACAATGAGTTTGTAACTTTTAACCCTTTATATCTATAACCTATGCCATATTTATGATCCCACCATTTACGTAGTCTATAAATAGGTGTCTCCTATTCTATTTTGAAAAAAAGAAAAAATCGAGAAAAGTTCTCTCTTTTTTTATCTTTACACTTGCATATTTTATATAGTATTCTAGTTTGATCTAGTTCGTCAGATGAAAAGTTGTGTGCTAGCTTCTTTATCGTATTCGTTATATCCTGGGAAATAGACAACCGTTTCAACCTCGAGCACACTTACAAGAGGGTATGAATCTGTTTTAAGGAGATTGTGTTGAATACAAGCCTCGGACTATCATCTTCTTCTATTCCTTATTCTGATTTTGTTCCGTTTTTGAATAGTTATTTTGCTATATTGAATAAGTATTATGTATTACTTATAGTTGTTTTGCTAACAACCTTAAAACAGATTCGTACGTATTCAATATGGCAACTAATGATTCGAATATGCTTACCGGCGTTGGTTCCGATGGTTTAGGTTCTATGACTGCTACTACTTTGCCATTGCGTTCAGTGGTCAAACCTCATATAGTGTCCTCAAACCATAGTGAGAAACCCGAAAAGTTCGATGGTATGAACTTCAAGAGATGACAACAAAAAATGTTATTCTATTTGACTATCTTGAATCTTGCGAGATTTTTGAAGGAGGATACTTTAAAGTTGCCTGAAGAAGAGACAGATGTGCAAGCCATCAATGCGGTTGATGCTTGGAAGCACTTTGATTATCTATGCTGAAATTATGTCAGGAATGACTTGAATGACTCTTTGTACAATGTTTATAGTGCACAAAAATTTCAAGGGCACTATGGGAATCCCTAGACCATAAATATAGGACGGAAGATGCTGGCACAAAGAAATTTGTTGTTGGCAAATTCTTTGATTATATAATGGTGGGTTCTAAGACTATTAATAGCTAAAGTGCAAGAAATTCAAATTATTTTACATGAGATTCATGTTGAAGGCATGGTTCTAAGTGAAACCTTCCAAGTGGCTGCTATTATTAAGAAGTTGCCTCCTGGATGGAAGGATTTCAAGAATTACCTTAAGGGTAAGCGAAAGGAGATGAACTTGGAGAAGCTCATTGTTAGACTTCGTATTGAAGAAGAAAGTAAAGACAAAAAGTGTAAGCTGTCCGTTCCTATTACTGCTAAGACAAATATTGTGGAGCATAAGCAAGGGCAAAGCTTAAAAGGAAAGAAGGTCAAATCTATAATTGGCGTGAAATGAGGAATCACGAAACATAAGTTTCAAGGACAATGATTTAATTATAGCAAAATGGGTCACAAGTCTGCTGATTGTAAACTCCCAAAGAAGAAGAAAAATCATGAGACAAACATAATTGATGATATATCCAAAGATGTTTCAGAAATGAACCTTGCTGTTGTTGTTTCTAAAGTAAACTTTATTGGATCAAATCCAAAAGAGTGGTGGATTGATATTGGTGCCACTAGGCATGTTTGCACTAATAAAGAGTTGTTCATTACGTTTGAACCTTTTGAAGGAGAAAAAGTATTTATGGGGAATTTTGCCTCTGCTCCTATAGAAGGACAAGAAAATGTGTTATTGAAGATGACTTCTGGCAAGACATTGACTCTAAATAATGTGTTATATATGCTAGAAGTTTGCAAGAACTTAGTGTCCGGGTCACTGTTGAACAAACATAGATTTCGCATAGTGTTTGAATCTAACAAAATAATTTTGTCTAAATCTAAAATGTATGTGGGAAAAAGTTATGCAACTAATGGGTTGTATTCAAATTGAATGTAATGACTATTATCAATAAAGAGTCTTTTGCTTATTTGCTTGAGTCTTCCAATGTTTGGCATGGTAGATTAGGACATGTTAATTATGATATAATGCGTAGATTAATTAACTTGGATCATATTCCTTCATTCTAAATTGATTCGAAAAGAAAATATGAAATTTGTGTTGGGGCAAAGTTAACTAAGTCTTCATTTCAATCAATTGAACGAAACACCGAATCTCTTGAATTGATTTATAATAATGTTTATGACTTAAAATTAGTTCAAACAAGAGATGGTAATAAATATTTTATTACATTTATTGATGACAATACAAAATACTGTTATGTGTATTTGCTTAAAAGCAAAGATGAAGCTTTAGAAAATTTTATTCTCTACAAGAATAAAGTTGAAAATCAACTTAACAAGAAAATTAAAAGGTTGAGAAGTGATAGGGGTGGTGAATATAAAACACCAATTGGAGAATTCTGTGCACAACATAAAATTATACATGAAGTAACTCCGCCTTATTCTCCTCAATCAAATAGTGTTGCTGAATGTAAAAATTACACTTTAAAAGAAATGATGAATGCGATGCTAATAAGTTCAGGATTACTTTAAAATATATGGGGTGAAGCAATTTTGTCTAGTAACTACTTATTGAATAGGATACCCCGGAAAAATAAACATGTAACTCCTTATGAGTTATGGAAAGGAAGGCGGCCATATTACAAACATTTACAAGTGTGGGGGTGTCTTGCAAAAGTAGTTGTTCCAACACCAAAGAGAACAAAGATAGGTCCTAAAACTATGAACTGTATCTTTATTGGTTATTTCGATAATGAGGCATCCATAAATGATGAGAAAGTGAGAAGTATATCATAACCTACAACCATGATCTCTAGAGTTAGTAACCATGATCTCCTATAATCTCTAGAGTTCTTGAGGTAATGGGGAAGTGGTTACCAAAAGGTTATAGAGATAGTGGAGGTAGTGGGAGTTACAGTGAGTTTATAACATTTAACCCTTTATATCTTTAACCTATGCCATATTTATGATCCCACCACTTGCCTAGTTTATAAATAGGTGTCTCTTATTCTATTTTGAAAAAAAAAGAAAGAAAAGACTGAGAAACGCTCTCTCTCTTTTTATCTCTACACTTGCATATCTTATATAGTGTTCTAATTTGATCTAGTTCGTCAGGTGAAGAGTTGTGTGCTAGCTACTTCATCGTATCCGTTGTATCTTGGGAAACAGATGACTGTTTCAACCTCATGCACACTTACAAGAGGGTCCGGATCTATTTTAAGGAGATTATGTTGAACACAAGTCTTGGATTATCATCTTCTTCTACTCCTTATTCTGATTTTGCTCTGTTTTTTAATAGTTATTTGGCTAGATTGAATAATTATTATGTATTACTTATAACTGTTTTGCTAACACTTCTTTGAAAAACTGTAGGTTGTAATCAAGGGATTTAATATGCCCCTTCACAGCAAGGATCATATTAGTTTTCAAGGCAATTAGACTGCCTAGGGAGGTAGAGATATACGTCATGAATTCTGGGAGCTCATCTCTGAAAAACTCGCATTGAAACAAACAATCCAAGAAACTGAGATAATCTTCTTTCATCTTTGGCTTGCACTGCTGAATTTTTTCTAGCAACCCAGTAGTCACAGTGTCAAACCCTTGAAATCCATGTTCTTGGATGATTTTCGTAGCTTCTTCAAGTGTAGTCTCAATATCATAGTCCTCGACAAATCCAAAATTCTTATCCCTGCCGGATGGCGAGTGATTCCATCCTGCCAAGCACAACACATAGATTTTCAGATATTCCAGCTCAATGAAAAGCTACTTAAGAAGCTTCTTATGTTGCCTTGTAATGTACTTAGAATTTTTCACTAGATTGGCCAAACCCCTCAAGATAACATCGATGTGGGTAGGATTGATCATCTTTTCTCCTTTTTGACCCTCTGAATGCATTGCAAATACTACACTCTATATCAGGAAATGATAGACAAGAAAATGATAGTGCATGTGATCAGTCTTGATCACACTTTATTCACAGTAGTCGATTTGCATTATAAAAAATTCACCTAACGTGGGATGATGCAACTATGGTCGGCAATATTTATGCAGAAATTATTTGAAAATTCTTACAATAGATTCAAAATTTATCGTATACTTTTTATATAATTAAATAAATATTACTCATAATGTTTATTTTTACTAAATAAAAATATTACTTATGTTAAACCTAAACTAGAGGAGGAAACTATAAGAGTCAACTTACTTTCTTAGGAGTTAAGCTTAAGCTTACTAATAGTTTGAAATTATTGCAAATGAAAAAAAGTACAAAGTGTTTGAAGGAATTAATTAATTAATAGGCTAATGTATAACAAGTATGATCACTTAAATAAATTTAAAAAAATGGACATTAATTGAACACACACACACACACACACACACACACACACACACACACACACACACACACACACACACACACATATATATATATATATATATATATATATTATAAGAATTGTGAAAGACTTCTGTTGTGACATGTAGCACTTTTCGTAGCTCTTATTGTGACAAGTGTCATTATCCCTTAGAGTCACGTGACATCTTCAATTCACTTTCTATGTTTCAAAAAAAGAATGTCATTTGACTGAATTTATGTGTTGATTTTGTTGAATTCACATTACATTTTTTTATAAAAAATAATGATCAACTGACTGAATTTATGTGTTGATTCTATTGAATTTACATTACATTTTTTTTTAAATAAAGGCCAGTTGACTTAATTTATCTATTGACTTGATTTATATGCAAATTAATACTTCTCTTAATCTAATTAAACTACTTTATTTCTTTTTAAAAAGTGAAAGGTCATCTGACTTAATTAGATTCAGAAGTTTATCAAATTAATTGTTTTGGTCAAAAAATGAAAGGTTATCTGACTTAATTTTTTGCTGAGTTGATTTATCTGTAAATTAATAATTTTCTGAATCAAATTAGATTTTTTTTTTAAATGAAAAGTCATTTGACTTAATTGGATTCAAATGATTTAGATGCACGGTATCTAAATTAAAAGCAGTTAATGTGCAACCCAAATACTTCTCCCATTTATGTGTAACTTTGATACTTTTTCTTATTAAATATTTATCTTAATGATTAAGCTTTATACATTACGAAGCTTCATACATTGCATCTGCAACACCTCAGAAGTTCCTTAAAAATTGCCTCCAACATCTCTGCCAGAACACAGGCCCTATTCCAGATTGTTGGTGAATAATTGTACAATGGGATGACAGAGGTTGGACTATGTTTTCTTGAATGAACTATCTAAAAGAAAATAGCAAAAGCACGTATGTTTCAAAATTTTGAGATTATGGAAGACATACAATGCACAAAAACCAAAAGAAGTAATCATTAGTGATTTTTTGGTTGTGGATGAAAAAGTAAAATTGTAAAAATTTAGTTGACTACAAAAGATTTTGTTTGTTAGTTTTTTTTAAAAGTTTTGAATTTCTAATTATTTGAAAAGTTTCTAAAACTATTATTTTTTATGTGGCTTTGGTTTCTTGCAGGAAAATATGAAGCATTGTGTAATTCATACCATATTTTCATATTTAGGAAGGAAAGTTCTATATAATGAAAAAAATTTCACTTCAAATGGCCAAATCAAATTATAAGATATTAAGTGAGGAGTTGCAAATCTTGATCGATGGTAGTACTTACATAGAAGAAGTTGAAGATAACCTGCCCAATATTCCTAGATACAAATTTCATTTACTTCCTATTGAAGAGGTTCCATCACGCACTAGAAATATCACTGTGTTAGTTGGTAAGGTACAATAAAACTTCTGTTTTAGTCTATTTCTAAAATCGTAGTGGGTCTGGCACTTACTGAACCTGTTAGGCGAGTAATAACATATCATCTCAATCATTATCGATCTTGGAGAGAAGATGTAACCTTCGCATCCTTCACCTTCATTCTCCTCATGATTCAGTTCTAAAACCCTACTTGACTCCCAAAACTCCGATCTTTTAAAATCATCTAATGATGTGCCAAAGTTCCTTATTAGACGGCATCAAAAAATTTACTACTATTAGGTAGAGTAATCGGGTGGGGGTCTATCATCCCGTGGATTGGCCATAAAATTGAGATTAGGAGAGATATTTGGGTTTTTTCGAAAAATTGGAATGCTTTTGGGGGAGTGGTTTAAATGGTGAAATGTTTGTCACAACTTCCCACGTTTTTTGGATTGTAGTCATCATCATCTGTACAAAGTTTCACGTTTGTTGATTTGGATTTTTGGATTGTCAAATTGGATACAATAATTTTTACATTTTTTGCTAAATACCCTCTTATTTGGATTTCAGGATTGTCAAATAAGATACATGAATTTTTCTCCTACTTTTGAAAACTGAAATGCTGCCTTTTTCTCTGTTTAGTTGAAATCTTGGGTCTTGGTAGGTTGAAAACATTTCGGATGATTGCCTTTAACGTCTACTACATACTTTAACTCTTTAGAGATGCGAATTTGTCCTATAATAGGTAGTACAAATGGTAAAATAAAGTTTCTATGCTCTTTTGGATGCATCAATTTGTCCTTATTTCTCTAAAAAAGTTTCATATATATAAGTTGGGCAATTCCACTGCTTCAAAGAAAGCTCTTACATTGATGAAAGTCATTCTCTTGGGCTATCATAAATGCTCGGGACAGCTTATTAATGATGCCAAGAGCTCTTTTGTTATTTCAGACAAGGCCTCTTCACAAAAAGTTACTTTAGTGCATAGAATATTAGGTTTCTCAAGATTATCTCAACCTTTCAGCTACTTTGGTTGTCCTATGTTCAAAGGCAAAAGGAGGAAGATATTTTTCCAACCTTTAATTGACAAGGTTAAAAAAAAAGCTACAAGGGTGGAAATACAAAAACATTTCTAAAGCAGGCCAGATACAGCTTGTTCAATCGGTATTAGCCTCTATTCCACTGCATCTCTTGCAAGTCATCAACCCTCCTAAGTCAGTGTTCTGGGACATTGAGAGACACTTGGCCAGTTTCCTATGGGGGAGCTCAGTTCATGGGGAAAAACGTCACTGAATGAGCTGGCGCTCATTATGTTTTCCTAAGGAAGAGAATGGGCTTAACTTCAGATCCTTGGAGGGAGTAAGTCATGCTTTTGCTCTCAAACTATGGTGGAAATTTTGTGAAAGGGATACCTTGTGGTCTCAGTTTCTATGGAGTAAATATAATGCCGCAAATGTCCATCCAACATTGCTTGAGCCGTCTTATCAGTCGTCAATGGTTTGGAAACGTATTCTTTTGGTTTCAAAGCTTGCGGACTCTCACATTGCTTTCTTTCTTAAATCTGGCAGTGCATCCTTTTGGTATGATAATTGGTCCGGAGATGGTAGCCTTGCTGCTAGCAATTCCTGCATTTGCATGCCAAAAATTACAGTCAAGGATTGTCTATCCAATGGCTTTTGCAATGCTCGAAAGATAATGCAGCTGCTTAATGATCACCTGGTGTATAGTATCCTCAAAATCCAGCCTCCTTTCCAACACGAAACTTAAGATGTTATGCTTTGGAAGCCTTCTTCATCAGAGGATTTCTCCTTATCTTCAGCTTGGGGGATAATTAGAAAGCATAAATCAGCCTGCAAGATAAAAGAGGACATATGGAAACTAGGGGTTCAATCTAATGTTCGATTTTTCCTATGGCGTCTTCTCAATAACTTTCTGGCTTTTGATGATAAGTTGCGGCGTCTAGGGGTTCAATTATGTTCCAAATGTAGTCTCTGTAATGAAGCTATGAAAAATTTATGGCATGTCTTTGTGGACTGTGCAGTTGTTAAAAACTTATGGACGGCTATCCTTCCTTCTATACATAGTGGTATTCCCTACTCAGGCTATATTTCCTTCAGTGGTTTTTGGCGGTTGTGGTGGTTGGATGCCTTACGATACAAATCTTTTTCTCGCATATTCTTGGCTGCTTATTTGTGGGAAGTTTGGAAAGGTAGGAATAAGGCTAGGTATGATGCATACTCTATCTCAACAGCTCATCTGTGGTGTAATATTCTGACTTTTGTAAAACTTTCAACAACAGCTTTCCTGCTACACCATACTTTTCGCTACATAGCTGACCTCTATGGGTTCCAGATCAGCAGTGCTTTGGGCCGCAAATTCGTCATATACCAGTATGCTGGTCTTCTAGAGATGCAGCTATAGTGGTAAATGTTGATGGGGCAGCTAAGGGCTCCGGGCTTTCAGGAGTTGGGAGTATCATTAGAAACAAGAAGGGGGATTTTCTCATGGCATTTTCCAGGCATATTAGTTCTGGGGACCATCGAAGAGCCGAGCTTTTGGCTATTTGTGAAGGTCTGAAAATGGCTCGACAATATGGCTTTATGGACATTCTACTTCAATCTGATTCAGCAACAACTTTACAGCACCTCATATCACCTATGGAGATAACGGGGCCGATTCACCAAATGCACCGTCAGGCTCAATGGTTATGTAGTTCCTTACACTCTATCGAGTTCATGCACATCTATAGACAGGCGAACCCAGTGGCGGATGCTTTAGCCAATATAGCTTGCGTTCTTGGTTACTCTTAGTATTTCTTTCTTTTTAATGATCTTCCCAAGCGAATCAAAGGGTTTTGTCTATTAAATAGTAGAAGGATTCCTAATATAAGATCTCAAATTGTACGCTCTGTTAGGGGGCCTATTTCAATGCCTCCCTCCATGTATCCTTTCTCCTGTTAATAAATTGGTCGGGGCCTAGCCCTCAACTTCAATTAAAAAAAAAAAAAAAAAGCTGGGCAATTCTAGAGTAAGGTATAAATGCTGAAATAGAAACTAAAACACAAGATTTTTCAATACTTCATTTCCATATTTGAAAGATTACTACTTTTTTGAACCACTATGTTGGGTGTTTGGTTTCCCGATTGAAGGAAGTTTTGAATGCCAAATTCATGAAATGAAAATTAATGATACTTATGGGACTTTTGCATTAATTGTATAGGTAGTTGATGCATGAGTCTGGATTTTTTAGAGGACAGTTTAGTCCATTGTTTGAAAATTATTCATTTTTTTTTTATGATCAATCTTTATAATATGATTCCCTTCAAAAGGAATTTGCTTGATTTTTAAAGACATGCAAAATCCTACAATGGCAAATGAAACCTTCGTAAGTCATGTGCCAAACATGTGTTATAGGAGCTATTTTTACCATTTTTTCTCCCCTTGATGAGTAATTGTGTTCTTATATGGCAGTCTCTCTCTTTTCTAGAAAATCTGAGAAGAATCGTTGTATGCCTCATTTTCCACACATATCCAAAACAAAGGCAAAAGTGATCAGAGCTTTGACTCCAAATGGATGCTACTGATAGCTTCCCCTTATTTTCAAACTATTTTCCCTATGTTTGACAATATATGATTTTGAGTGGGATTGGTTGCAATTTTTTAATTTCAATTTTCTAATTTAAGAATTCTTTTAGGTCCAAAATTAACTCAGGCAGTCCAGAAAAGGAAAATATTTTCCAAACAAAAGTTCCAATTTAGACCCAAAAGATACAACAATAATCAAATTTTACAATACACCCAATCAAATATATGTGTAAGCCAATAGGTTATCGTAATTGTCTTAGTTACTTTCGCAATAGAGGAACCTTTCATTCGTTTGCTGATATTGTTCTTGGAAGATTTGTTGTGTTAATATTTTTGGCAGATTCAATCTTTTTAACTCTCATTTTCCATATGCACTAATTTGCCAATTAATAATATTAATAGCATCGTATGAAGAATATTATGATGATTTATGATTTCCAATACTTAGTTTCCCAATACAAGAACCTTGATTTAATTTTCATATATGTTTATTGCAGATATGTTCTATTAAGATTTCTGTTAGATTACTTGTAAAAAGTATCCTGAAATGGGATATCATAAATTTTTCCCCCTCCTACTGAAAACCCAAAAGTTGCCTTTTTGTCCATTTGGTTAAAAGTTTTACTTTCCATAGATTTCAAGCATTGCTGAATGTACTTGATTTAGACTATAGCAATGATGTGTATATTTCAACTATGCCTTCTTATTCCTCTTGGATGGATTGATGGAATTGACTATGCATGGTTTCTAACTATAGAAGATGATTTTGTTCCTCTATTTGTTGCAGCATGCGTACTATCACTTTAGAATCCTAATATGATAAATTGTTGTATTTAACTCATCAATTTTGGCAAATTTTGGAATATGAGTAAGAGTTTAGTGCATTTTATCCATGTCTTAACTGTGTTAGTAGCTTTCCCAATACATGAACCTGCAGTAGGTTTTGTGATATTTTGCTGGCCAGACATTTTCGCTAAAGATTCCTTGTAGATTCAGCTTTGATAACTCTCAGTTTCCATATGCAATTATTTGCCAATGAATAATATTAACCATAACATAACAAGAATACTATGATCATTTCTGATTTTAATTACTTGGTTTCCCCATGCAAAAATGTTGAGACTTTTCTTTGCAGGCATTTTCTGTTACACTACAAGTAGATTCAATCCTTTTACTTGTCAGTTTCCATATGCATTTATTTGCAAATGAAAAATCGTAATCCCATCATATCAACAACATGCCTATTATTGCTCATATTAAATAGTTAAATATTAATTTCACTGTTACTTATGAATTCACAGATGTCATTGGGATGATAACAACAATGTCAAATGTTGAAGAGAGATATAGAATGAGCCATCATGTAAAATTGTAGTCAGTTGCTATCAAAGACCATAAGTGAAACAACAATATGGCTAATAATTCAATCATATTTTATCTAATCTTTTCTACTAAAAGTCAAATTGCTATTTGGATCAATGGAAGATAGTTACATGTGACTTTATGAGGAGCAGTTACGGATATCATTCAGAGGAACAATATCATGAGCAGTGAGCATATGCAAGTTGCTATTTTCATATCTATGATTATCAAAGATGAAAATGGATCTGCCTCATTATCAAGTAGTAGTGTGACAAACATTTATGTCAATTTGCAGATAGTTGAAACAGAAAACTTTAAAAAAAGGTAAGGCAAATGCAATTTTATGAATACACTTTTGAATAATATTTGCATAGATCAATGATAACTTATTAACTACTTCATCAGGTGTGAAGCAATGAGGATAGTACAAAATCCAACTAAAATCAAGCTTCCATCCATTATACTGACAAGGAAGAATTATGAAAAAAAGAGGCGAATATTAGGTCAACTTGGGGACAGGGTTTGTAATGGAAAGGACTTGGTGAGATCAATTAACTAATGCACAATTATTGCACATCTCTTTAGTTCTAAAAATCTACACTGAATTAGTTGCATTATATGAAACAACAGGCTAAAGTATATTAGTCTAGTATTATTTTGCTTGATATTGACACATTCAATAGTTAGAGATACAGTTCATGTAGTAAATGTAGCAAAAAATTGTAAGTACTAGGCAAACAGTTGGGCTGTAAAATATGCGGCAGAATAGAGGAATATCCAAAAATAAGGTAATGCTACCTCTAAATTGTTACATATGTGTATGGAAAATAATATTAACATCTTCCAAATATATTGTCAAACAGATACCGCATTGAAGTAATAGTTGATGATACTATAGGACATGGATGCTTTGTGTTCTTTGATAGAGAAATTGAGAAAAATTGTTCACATGCAAGCTAAACAATTGGCACAAAAAATAGCAGAAGAAAGTTCTAAGGTCATTAATATCAATAGCAAAATTAATGCCTTCAATATCATTAACTTAGTTTCACGTTTTATTTAATTATTCAGAAGGTATAAATGATGCAGTTCCTGCACCTCTGAAAAATTTAATAGGAAAAGAATATATTTTTCAAGTGAAATTCAATGAACAAAGTCGAGGAACTCCCAGAGAATGCTTCACTATTTATTGAACGTATCAAACATCAGACATTGTTGATACAGGTGAAGAAAAACGAAAGGTATAGTACATTATTTTCATAATTTTATTACTCTTAAGATTGAAATAAAGGGAAAATGTTATATATGCTCAATTAAATAGTCGTTTACAAAATTATAGGACATACACAATGAGGAGGACATAGTGTAATCAGTAAATCTAGATCAAATTGAAACTCCTACACAAGATAAGAAGAAGAAAAAAATGGTGGTTGCGGTAAGCATATTCGAAAATCTTAAATGCTACTATCTGATAAACACTTCAAAAACTGAGAACATCTTTTTTACTTTTACATATTAGGATTCATTGATGCAGATCAAGCAATAGTTGGTATGATGAAGAAAGGAAATTTGAATAGAAAGAAGCCTTTGTTTGAAAATAAAAACAAGGGCAATAGAAGAGATGACAAAGAATGATAGCTAGATAGATGTATATAGATATTTGTCTACAACATAGTCATTTGCCTTATGAATAGTGTGATCTTCCAATGTGTGTATGTCTATTATAGAATGTCAGAATGTTGAATTTCGATCATGCAAATCAGTTTACACGCAGCAGAAAATTAAAACAAAATCTACGCAACAGGATCACTCGCATGTAATTAAATGGATTAGGAGAAGAAAGAAAAAATTAGTTACCTTGAAAACGTAACTTTTAAAATTTTTCTTCTGCTCGAATCCCTTTCAAAATCGATCCAATCGAGCACCAAATTCCAAGAATAGGAACTCTCTGATAGTAATCTATACAAGGAATTGTATTCAAGAATGACTCAAAGAAAGCGATGTTAGTGGGTATAATTCTTGCAGCGCTAAGGATTTAATTTGCGAAGAAAACACGAAAGAAAGCATCTGTTTTTTATTTTTTCTCTTGAAAAGGCGGTGATTCTTCCTAAAGGAAAAATTGGAATTTGTTTTTCCAGGGAAAAACCTCACAAATCCGCCACACACACACACACACACACACACACACACACACACACATCACTGAATGCACGAAAGGTTCCTATACTTTTTAGGAATTAACAAAGCTTTTAACTGTTATAGGCTTGAGTTTACAATAATTGCAATTAGGCCACTTGAATTATAATTGGTTTATAATTCAATCACATACCTTTTAAATAATTACAATTTCAACCAACTAATTATAACAATTATAATTTGCTCAAAATTATAATTTCTTCTCACAAATTAATCTCATAATATTATCAAATAATATGTTATGTATCAACTCCTCTATTGTGTAAGACTGATTGGGTTTTTTAGTCAATTGGCAGCTAATATAAAATAATTCTATCATAATATAATTATTAATCTTTTTAATAATTAGAATTAATATTAGGATAAAATTTATTTTTTTTATTTAATAGATCCATATTTAGCAGATCATGAATGGTATCTAGTAATATACCATGATCATCCAAAAGTTCAAAAAGTCAAGTGGCTTGATATGAACCTTTCAAAGCAAAACATCATTGCAATAAACTCCTTTCATCATACAATATCTTATTCAATTTAGAGTATGAAATTAATGCCAACTCCCTCCAAAATATTAGTTAATTCTAAATAGAATATTTTAGTATTTGTTCCCAAAATCCATTATTCATCATCTGTATCAATTGGAACTATTTCTAATACATAATCACCTTGGCCAAGGACTTTTTGAGTAATGATTCCTACAAATGGCCTCGAGATATTTATTCCTACTATTAGGAGTGGTTAATCCTTTATTGACCTTCCCAACTACTTTCCTTTACTTCACATTATACCCAATATTTGTCTTATAGGTAGCCCTCGATCTGACTCCAAATATTAGAATCATAGTACAATGCTCAGCAAACAAAGTATTTTAGAGATCTCAAGTCTAAAGATACTTGTACATTTGCTATAACGAGATTCTATCACTGGCACTAAATAATTATCTATGTGATCATCGCATATGTTAGCCTGAAGGGCATTCTCTTATGTTTTGACTTATGACAAATTTTGATGTAGACTAATGTGTGTGTTTACATATAATAGAAATTTTTGGATATGACATGGTTGACCTTCACTCTTCAAGGTCTTGAGAGTATTGAATGATCCACACAACTCAAGGGCAATGATGAATGATCAACTGAGGTTGCACATATTGAAGACCTTCTTGAAGAATTGTAGACTCGAAATTTTTTCTTCAAGGTATTATCTGTAATTCCTATATCTTTTTACTTGGGGTTAATTTTATTTTACATTGAAGCACTTATAAAAGTTTTTCAAATGACAATATTTCGAATCTGACTTTTATAAAAATTCTGGAGAAGTGTTTTAGATGAAACTCTGAATCCAAAACATCCATCCAGTATTATGTAGAATTTTCAAAACACTCTTTTAAATGAATAGTGCTATTTTGGACACATGTTTTAGACGCACACCCGTCCACTTCGTGAATCCAAAACACTGAAGATCTTGACAGAAAATTAGCTATTAACTAGCCATTGGAGCTTCAATTTTTGCTTCTATAAAAGCCATTTAAACATGATTTTCTGTAAAAAAATTTGTGCAAACTTATTTAGAAACACTCTTATACCCTCAAAACATAAAATCTCTCTTCGTGCTTCATTGTGAAATCAAATCATCCAAAGTAAAAAGCCAAAGGTGCTCAAGTGTGCTAGATCTGCTCAAAATTGTGAACTATCTCTGTCTTATTTCTCTAACCCTTTTGCATATAAAGATTGTGGTGTAAACCCCAATTAGGGTGAGCTTTGATTTGTAATTGGTTGAGAGGTTTTAGGTAAAACCAATTGTGGTGATTCTTTTGTGTAATTGGTGCAGTCAAACACTATTGATTTGAGTGAGGTTTATAGTGATCTGGTTTAAAATTCTTAAGTGTGAGCTTACGATAGTAGCTGTAGATCTTTGAAAATCGAACCACTATAAATCTTTTATCCATCCTCCTTGCATTTATCTCTGAATGTTTTTGAACTTCTCTGCACAAAGTTTCAATTATTCAAAGAAATCTTTATGACTTTCACCAACCCATTTTTACTACTGTATTGATTGTACATCACTTGACACGTCTCTTTAAGATTCTAGATAGATTTTTAAAGTTGCACGAAGTTCTACTTCGCATATTCTTCATACATCACAATTTGTCTTTAAAACAAAAAGAGGATTTCAAAAACCAAATTTCAGGAAAGTGTTTAAATTTGCTAAAAACCTTCTTCCTCCCTTCTAAGGTTTTTCAATTGGTATCAGAGCATTGGTCTACATCTCTTCGGCTAAACAGCCTTGTAGAAAAGATATTTATGACAAATACTTCCTCTCTTTCTTATATCGAGAGATCCTTGACAAATAGACCTCCCTTGTTCACTGGGAGTAATTATACATTCTAGAAAAATCGCATGAAGATCGATGTATGCTCAATTAATTTTGAACTGTGGAATTTGATTGAAAGAGGACCATATGTTCCTTCTAAAAATGTTGAAGGTCAAATAGTTCCCAAATAGAGTGACGAATATGATGTTGAAGATAATGCTAAAATGACATTGAATTTTGAAGTTATGAACATTCTATGTTGTGCCCTTGATGCCACTGAATATAACCGAATAAGTGGCTGTGATACAACCCATGGCATGTGGAAATTGCTTGAAGTCATCCATGAAAGGATAAATCAAGTAAAGGAATCGAAGTTTGGACTTCTAATTCATAACTATGAACCCCAATGAGAGTATAACCGATATATTCACTAAATTTACAAATATTACAAATGGATTTAAGGCTTATGGGAAAAGTTATTCCCTTGGTGAATAAAATAGAAAAATTCTTGATACCTTGCCAAAAAGTTGGTAGTCTAAAGCTCTGGTTGTGGAGGAATCAAATGATTTGAAAATCTTACCCACTGAAAAGCTAATTGACTCTCTTTTAATTCACAAAATGAAACTCAAAAGGTTTCAAGAATTTGATGACAGTGACAAAGGCAAAAGAGGAACAACCCTGAAAGCTGTTGATGATGATCCCGATAGCAATCAATCTGATAGTGATATAGAACTGAATTGGATACAGAAGAGGTGGTTGTGGTTGCTAGAAAATTCAAAAAGATATTCACAAAAGAAAATTTCAAAAGAAGTAAGAAGTTCGTAAAAAAGAAGGAACAAACTTCATCCTTCAAGCCTCAATGCTATGAGTGCAAAAGTACAGAACACTTCATTGTTGACTGCCCAATAGTCAGAAAGGAAGAAGCCAAGATGTTCAAAAAGAAAAGAAAGGACTTGAAAACAAATAAAGGAAAAGGACTGATGGGAATTTGGGATTAAAATGATTCTGAATCTGAAAAAAATAGAGAATCTGAAAATGAAACAGTTAACATATGCTTCATGACAGTGGAGGATAAGGTAAATTCTTCCCCATCTAACCTTGTGGCTGAATTGCATGATTCTACTTGTGATAATAGTGATGATCCAAATGAACTTCTTTTTTATATGTTCCATGAACTCAAAAAGCTGTCAAGAAGGAACAAGGAAATGAAAATGAAAATCGATTCCTTATCAAGCGAAAATGACAAGCTAATGAGTGAGAACAAAATTTTACTTGACTCCATTTGCTGCTCAAATATTGAAAAAGAAATCATCTCTACCTTTTTGAACTGTTCTACACTTGAGAACAAATGTTTGTATGATAAAGTCTCCTCTCTTGAAATTATACTTAGTGATTTTGATGATATGAAAAAGAAAGTTGATGATCTCACTATTTATATTAAAAAATTCACTAATGGACAAAACAATTTGAACAAATTTCTTGGAGTGCAACATATGGCTGGAAATAGAAGTGGTCTTGGCTATAGAAATGTGTACAGAGTAGAAAAATATAAGTCTTATTTTGTGAGAGCAAGCTCCCCAAACGTAAATTATACATGTTGTACTTATTATGGTAAAAATGGACACAATGCATTTAAGTGTCATGTTAGGAAAAGTATTGAATTAGGAATAAAAACTTATTGGAGAGTTAAAAGAACCATCACTAACCCCTGTGGACCCAAGAAGGTATGAATACCAAAAATTACTCTCCCATCTTATGTATAGGTACATTCATCAGATACAATGAGTCTCACAAAGTGGTTCTTGGATAGTGGACACTCAAGACATATGACTAAAAATGCAGCCATATTAGAAGATATTTAAGCCACAAATGATGGGTTTGTTACCTTTTGAGACAAAAAGAAAAGAAAAAATCTTAGTATAGGTAACATTGGTAAAGGATCTTCTACCATTATCAAACAAATATTATTGATTGATGAGTTGAAATATAACTTGCTTAACATTAGTCAATTATGTGAAAATGACTACAAAGTTATTTTTGAGAAAGGTTTTTCCTCTATTATAGACAGCTCTAGTAATGAAACAATTTTTGTTGCTAACCGTGTCGGGAATGTCTATATATTTTATCTTGATGATCTTATAGCTCATAATATTAGATGTCTTTCTGTGCATGATAATGATGGCTACCTTTGGTATAGAAGGCTAAACCATGTATCATTTGATTTGCTGAACAAATTATCTTCAAAATAGCTTGTTAGAGGACTGTTCAAAATGAAGTTTGAAAAAGGCAGAATATGTGATGTATGCTAATTTGAAAAGTAGATCAAAACCTCTTTTAAACCCAAGAAAATTATTTCTACATCAAAACCCCTTGAATTAGTATATATGAATTTGTTTGGACTAATGAGGACCACTAGCCTTGGTGGTAAGAAGTATGCTTATATACTAATAGATAATTTCTCAAGATTTACTTAGACTTTATTTCTCAGACAAAAAGATGATGCATTCTCTGAATTTTCTAGGCTATTCAAACGTGTTCAAAATTCTCTTGGATGCAAATTGATTTCAATTAGAAGTGACAATAGTAGAAAATTTTACAACCATGAGTTTGCATATTTTTGTGATGAGAATGGCATCTTTTACAACTTCTCAGCTGCTAAAATCCTTCAACAAAATGGTGTTGTTGAGAGGAAGAGTAGAATCTTGCAAGAAATGATTAGATCTATGATTTGTGAAAACTCTCTTCCAAAATACTTTTGGGCTGAAACTGTTAATACAGTTTGTTACATTGTTAACCAAGTCATGCTGAGACATTTTCTAAGAAAAATACCCTTTGGGCTTATGTTTGACAAAACTCCATCAATTTTCTATTTTAAACTCTTTGGTTGCAAATGTTTTATCCTTAATATTCGAAACAATCTTGAAAATTTTGATAGCAAATCCGATGAGGCTATATTTCTTAAATACTCTTCCAATAACAAGGCATAAAAAGTGTACAATAACATAACTCTATGTGTGGAAGCGTCTGTACATATTGTCTTTGATGAATCTAATATATATACATCAAGAAAATATGATGATGATGCAGGGATCTCAAAAGAAAAAGGCAGTGAACAGTACAAAGCTCCATCACTTAACATTCATGCCAAAAAAGAAGAATTGGAATAATAACAAGATGAACAAAGTAAGCAAAAAACTAAAGAGCATACTGATCGAGGGCTACCAAAAGATTGAAAATACAAAACTGGTCATCTAAAAGTGCAAATCATTGGTGATTTCAGTTGTGGGATCAAAATTAGACGGTACTTTATCGATAATTTTGCTTTACTTTCAAGTATTGAACCTAACTTTATTGATGTGACCTTGCATAATGATTTTTAGATTCTAGCTATGCAAGAATAACTGAACCAATTTGAAAGAAATCAAGTTTGAAAACTCATCTCTAGACCACTAGATCATCCAGTCATTGGTACCAAGTGGGTTTTCAGAAACAAATTTGATGAGCATGGTGTGGTGATCAGAAATAAAGCTAGACTTGTTGCTTAAGGATTCAATCAAGAAGAGGGCATTAACTATTATGAGACATTTGCTTCCGTTGCTCAATTAGAGTCCATTAGAATGGTACTTGCCTTTGCATCCTTCAAAATTTTCATACTTTACCAAATAGATGTTAAAAGTGCCTTCTTGAATAGTTTTATTGAAGAAGATGTATATATAGAACAACATCCTAGTTTTATTCATGAGCATTTTTCAAATCATATTTTCAAACTTTCAAAGGCTTTTTATAGTTTGAAACAAGCCTCACGAGCTTAGGATGAAAGGCTTAGTGGATTTTTACTCTCAAAAGATTTTCAAGAAGCTTGATTGACATTACATTATTTATTAAATCAGAAAAATCTGATGATCTTCTCATTGTCCAAATCTATGTTGATGATATCATTTTTTGTGCTACTAATGAATCCCTGTGTAAGACGTTTACCAAGACCATGTAGTAAGAATTCGAGATGAGTATGATGAGAGAACTCAACTTCTTCCTCGAATTGCAAATCAAACAAACCAATGATGGAATCTTTCTCACTCAAGCTAAGTACCCTAAAGAACTGCTCAAAATGTTTGGTATGAACGAAATTAAAGAAATCAGTACACCTATGAGCACACCACTCAAGCTTGACAAGGATAAAAAGGATAAGAAAGTGGATGAATCGAAATTCAGAGGTATGATTAGAAGTTTGTTATATCTTACTACTAACCGACCAGATATTATGTTTTCAGTCTGTCTTTGTGCAAAATTTCAATCATGTCCAAAAGAATCCCACTTATGTGTTGTGAAACGTATCCTTAGATATTTGGTTGGGACATACGATTATGGATTATGGTATTCTCTAACTAATTTATTTTATCTTATAGGCTACACAGATGTAAATTATGCAGGTTGCAAATTTGAACGAAAAAGTACTAGTGGGCATTATTAATTTTTTAGACATTCTCTAATGTCATAGCATAGCAAGAAACAAGCTTATATATCACTATCAACAACTGAGGTTGAATATATCGCAGTGGGGAGTTGTTGTGCGCAAATCTTGTGAATGAAAAACACATTACTTAATTTTGGTCTTAAATTTGATTGTATACCTATACTATGTGATATTACAAGTGCAATTAATTTGACCAAAAATCCAGTTCAGCATTCTAGGACAAAGCACATTAAAATTAAACATCATTTTATTAGAGATCATATACTTAAGGATGATGTTTGTATAGAATATATCCCTACTAATGATCAACTTATAGATATATTCACAAAATTCCTAGCTGAAGATAGATTCTTCTTTTTGAGAAGAGGGTTGGGCATTACAAAAATTGTGTGACTAAAGTTTTTGGAAAAGAATGATTGTCTATTTTTGCATGTTTCTGAAGAAACATGATTTCGGAAGGAGACTTTGAATACAGTCTTCAAAGAGTAAATCCAAAAATTCACTTTTCAAAACCCTCAATTTAAAGAATTTTTTTTGGATGAACATTTTGGACGAAGTCTTAATCCAAAATGAAAAGTGCTTCGATGATTTTTTTTAATCATAATGACTAATTCTAGAATATTCTTTTTGAAATTTAAAATACTGGCGAGTTTCAAAGATAGCTTTCGAAATCTCTGATAAAAGTTACTTCTTAGCGTACTTGATTGTACCTATCTTCACAACTTCCTAGGAAACCCCAAAAAGTCTTTTTTCCTCTTTCTTCTCAGATTTTGAAACCGACATTGAGCTCTATCTTTCCCTCTTTAAAATTTATCCATATTTTCTCTGCAAAACCAAAAGCCCAAACTTTAACCTTTTGATCACAATGGTTATATCTCTAAAATCGACCAAATCACAGTCAAAGAAGGTCCAGAAAAACACAACGATGAAAAAGAAATCGATTGCTGTGATAAAATCAACTGCAAAAGAGAAATGGAAGGAAGTCGTTCCCAAACTCCCTACTTCTCAAAACGATTCCTCAAAACCAACCCATGAACAAGAAAGCTCGGAGACCCAGGTACCCTACTTTCTTGAGTCTAAAAGTGAATCCGACTTCAATGATTGGGTTTCAAGAAACCAAACTGTAATTATTGGTTATCGCATTAATCTAGAGTCTTTCTTAAATTTTACAAATATTCTGAATATATTTGAGTCTTTTGGGTAGGGAGCCCTGTAATCTATGGACGAAAAATTGTACACTATTCTAGTGTGGGAATGTTATGCAAATCTGAGAAAGGGCCAATTAGAGAAGACTGGAGGGGGTTTTATGGTCTGGTGGTGTATCTCGAGAATTGAAGGAAAGAATCTTGAGTTTGATTATCGCCTATTGAACATAATCTATGGTGTTAGAGATAGAGGTACTTAATTTTTTGAACTGAATAAGTTCCATGAGGGAACTGATCTGTTTGATTTAGGAAAATTTGAAAAAACATTCACTGGCGGGTGAAGCTTTAAGAATTCAAGCGAGAGGAACACTAAGTGGTTAAATGGGCCTGGTAGAATTTTGCACCACATGGTTTCTACCATGATGGTACCAAGTTTTGGTCATAAAATGTTTGTAAACATTATGCAAATGGTAATAATGTTAGCACTATCCGAGAATAGGCTAATAAGTTTTGGTTTTCTTACTGAGAAATTAATAATGCAAATAAGGAACCCCTTAAGCAAGGCCCTGCCCTACAGAATTTTGTTAACCAAAGTGTTTAGACACTTTAAGGTTGACCTGAATTCGATCACTCCTGCTCCTTTAATAATGAATGTTTACAACTTTGAGTCATTTGAGAAAATAGGATATGTGCAAGTGAATAATGAGTAGAAGCTACTAAGAGATGTTTCTGACAATGAAAGGAAAGATTGTTAAAGGTTAAGACCAAAAGGAAGACTGCTCAACCTGTAGGAGCAAAGAGAAAGATTGAGATAGAAGTTCAAGAGGAGTCGTCTAGCAAGGGAAAACAAAAAATTCATGATACCGGAATCAATCAAAGAATTTTGGAAGCCATAAATTTGTTAGTTGTTAAAGTAGACAGCCTCAACTCGGAAATCCAAAATTTTAGGAAAAGGTTAATTGCTATGGAAGAGAAGGATCAAAATGCTGAAACCATTCCTACTAAACCAACTTCTCTCAAAGAACAAGTGACCGAAGAATAAACTGTCCAAGGGAAAGAAAATGACAATGAACAAGATGCTGAGAAGGAAAATGAGTGGGAGGATAAAAGAGGAAACCCAGATTGAAGAGGAAATTGCTGCACCAACACAGAAAGGTAAATTGAAGAAACCGTTTGAGCAAGAAAAATAAGCAAAAGAAAAGGCTCCTGAAAAGGAACTAAGCGAGGCAGATAAGATGAAGGAGGAACTGCCAGAAAAAGACCTTGGCCAAGAAAGGCAAACACCCGTGCGTTAGGAAGAATAAGCACCACATGCTCCTACTATGCCTGCTCACCAGCCTATTTTCTCTGGAAATAGACAGAAACATGTGGTGGTTAAGAGAAAATCCAGTAGACTGGCTAGACAATTTAAGAAAATCGGCAAAGGAGGAAAATCTGAGCTTGTCGTCATCCCCTGAACTTTGAAGCCGACTTTTTTTTTTTTTTTTTGGGTTTTCACTTTTTTATTCTATTATTTTGAACACTTATGCTCTTTTGTTCTTGATACCTCACTACTCCCTTTCTAATGCTTTTTCACTTTCTTTGTTTCCCTGGATCCTGGTTACTACTTTAATCCATCTTACATCTATTGCTTATTTTATAATTCTTTTTTATTGGTGGCAATGAGGGAGAAAAATTGGGTATAATATATTCTTGGGGATCAATCTTTGCGATCATGTTCTAATACAAATGGTTTTTAATATGATTTTTTATGATTTATAGATATGGTCATGCTTTATGGGCTCTGAAAATGGCTGATATTTTGATAATATCTAATTGTTAATACTTTCTGATACTTTGATAATGCCTAATAGATATAGCTATGTCTTCATGTGACTTATTCTAGTTTGATCTGTGGTTCCAGAATGGGTCATAGTTCTAAAATAAGTCTACTATGGCTGTAATAGGTTACAGTTCTTGACTATGCCATAACTACTATATCTGTAATGATTCGTTATGTTTGACTGATCTAAATTTTTAACTTCTATCTGTTTTTATAAATAATGAATATTTATGACTCTCATGGATACAAACTGTCTATTCATTTTAGATGAGTGAATTTTTATGATGCCCTGTTTGTCCCTTAAAACCGATAAATAGATTGGCAGTTGTCTATGAAAGTTATCGTTTGATAACCCTGCTCATACATATGGGGAGTTTTAGATCCTGAGGAAATCTTTTTTTCATCCAAAATGTTAGTCCAAAACGTGTTTTGCTCTATTTTGGACGCATTGTTTAGACATCCAAAATTTTCACATCTCAGTATAATTTTTGAGTCCTTAGTGTATTTTCTATAAATAGTAAGGGGGAGCACTGTCTTCCAAATACTATCTTTACACATTCACTAGTATATACTCATATATTTTTTGTTGTCTTTACTATATGTGGCTATTCCCTTGTGAAAGGGTCCTAATTTGGAAGGAAGGAGGAAATAGAGATTAGTTGGACCATTAGCTCATCGAGCCATTGTTTATGAGACAATACTAGATCATCTTTCTTATATTATATTCGTAAACACTCTTTGAGTACTATGATAAGAGACTACATTTCAAATTATCTTAAATCTTTAAATCTCTCGGTCTTACATATTCAAACAATGTATAATATTAATCACAACCCATTAAGTTTGTCATCACTCAAAAAATGGGAGATTGTTAGCCCGAAGGGCATTCTCCTATGTTTTCACTTATGACAAACATTGATGTGGACTAATGTGTGCATTTACATGTTATAGGAATTTTTGGATATGACATGGTTGATCTTCATTCTTCAAGGTCTTGAGACTATTGAATGATCTACGTAACTCAAGGGCAATGATGAATGATCAACTGAGGTTGCACATATTGAAGACCTTCTTGAAGAATTCTAGACTAGGAATTTTTGCTTCAAAGTATTGCTTGTAATTCCTAAGTCTCTTTACCTTGGGTTAATTTTATTTTACATTGAAGCACTTATAAAAGTTTTTCAAATGAAAATGTTTTCAATCTGACTTTTATAAAAATTCTAGAGAAGTGTTTTGGACAAAACTCTAAATTCAAAACATCCATCTAGTATTATGTAAAATTTTCAAAACACTCTTTTAAATGAATAATATTATTTTGGACACACATCCGTCCACTTCATGGATCCAAAATATTGAAGATCCTGATAGAAAATTAGCTGTTAACTAGCCGTTGAAGTTCCACTTTTTGCTTCTATAAATGTCATCTAAACATTATTTTCTGTAAAATTTTTGTGCGAACTTATTCAGAAACACTCTTATACCCTCAAAACACAAAAATCTCTCTTCGTGCTTCATTGTGAAATCAAATTATCTAAAGGTAAAAAGCCAAAAGTGCTCAAGTTTGCTAGATCTGCTCAAAATTGTGAGCTATCTTTATCTTATTTCTCTAATCCTTTTGTATATCAAGATTATAGTGTAAAATTCATTTTGGGTGAGCCTTGATTTATAGTTGATTGAGAGGTTTTAGGTAAAACCAAGTGTGGTGATCCTCTTGTGTAATTAGTACAGTCAAACACCATTGATTTGAGTGAGGTTTATAGTAGTAAACTGGTTTAAAATCTTTAAGTGTGAGCTTAAGGTAGTGGATGTAGATTTTTGATGATCGAACCACTATAAATCTTTTGTCCATCTTCCTTACATTTATCTCTAAATGTTTGTGAACTTCTCTGCATAAAATTTCAATCACTCCAAGAGATCTTTATGACTTTCACCAACCTATCTTTACTATTGTATTGATTATACATCACTTGAAACATCTCTTTAAGATCCTATATATCTCTTTAAAGTTTCACAAATTTGTACTTCGCATACATCATGATCTGTCTTTAAAACAAAAAGAGGTTTTTGAAAACCAAAATTTGAGAAAATGTTTAAATTTGCCAAAAATCTTATTCACCTCCCTCTAAGGTTTTTCAGCATAATTAGGTCATCCAATGTATTTGTTTACGTAACAAGTATTCACATGTTAATTTTGAGTATCACAATACTTATGGATGTGAGAATCACCGCTTGATCAAATCAAGAAGTATAAGACATGCTAATCTTAGCGCATTAATAATGTTCTATCTCATTAATACTATGATTATGGATAATTTAAGTCCAAACACATTCTAGTATAGTAGGAACCTTACATCACGATCTCTATCATGATTTCTTTAACACAGTATTGTACTTAGGACTTTATCTAACAGTTTTTATACACATAAACAAATGAAACAAAGAAGTTGAAAGATAAAGAATGGTTTTTATTAATTTAATATGTAAAAATATATTGTACAAATGACTACATCTAGGGCATAATTCTAACCATCTCCTACTTACATTAGACATAATCATTCATGTATCTAATACCAAGTAACTAAACATAAATATCATGTTTCTTTTGGAATAATGCATTTGTTAGTGGATTAGTTGTGTTCTAATCAGTTGGACCCCTTTCTATCGTTTACATCTTTCCTATCAATTATTTCATAAATAAAGTGATAGTGCTCAAATTGAACACGTAGCATGATTATGACTCATAGTCATCATTGTCAAATTGGAAAGTAGCATCACTATACCATTTTAACTCATGCTAAACATTTTAATACCTTGTCTATGTATGCAGATTGCGAAAGACTAAGCAAACTCTTTTTGATTTATCTCTATAGATTCTTATTCCCAAAATATAAGTTACTTCTCCAAGGCCTTTCTTGAAGAAGATGACCAAAACTTGATGAATCATAGAATAGAGACATCATTTTATATTCGTAATATGTCATCTACATATAGCAACAGAAAAATAATTGCACTCCCACTAACTTTCTTGTATACACAAATTTCATTCATATTTTGTTTGAAATTGAATTCTTTAATTGTTTCATCAAAATAAATATTCCAACTCCTAAAAGTTTGTTTTAGTCTATAAATGGACCTTTATAGTTTGCACACTTTATTATGATCCTTTGATGTAAAACTCTCAAATTGTATCATATACACTTTCTCAATCAGCTTTCCATTAAGAAAAGTTATTTTCACATCCATTTGCCAAATTTCATAATCATGATGAGCGGCAAGTGTTAGGAATATTCTAATGGATTTCAGCATTGCTACTGGTGAAAAAGTTTCATTATAGTCAATATCTTATTTCTAATGGTAACCTCTTGCAACCAATCGCACTTTATAAGTAATCACATTACCATCCATGTCGATTTTCTTCTTAAAAATCCATTTACATCCTATGGGTTTTATCCTTTCAGGTGGATCAACCAAAGGCCAAACTTGGTTGTCATACATGGAAGCCATTTCTAACTTCATGGCTTCAAGCCATTTGTCAAATTCTGAATTATTCAGAACTTCTTCGTAAGTGGTAGGCTCATCTTTTTCTTTGAGTGATACATCATTGTGGTTAGTGATGAGAAATCTATAACTCTCAGGTGCCACACGTATCATACTTGATCTACGAGATTCTTGTGTATTAGATAGTTCATCTATTTTATTAATAGATTCGGGATCAAAAAGTTGATCGTTGTTTGTTTGAGCTTTTTGAACTTCACTAAGTTCAATTTTATTCATAATATCTTCCTTAAGTACAAATTCCTTTTCTAGAAAAATAGCGTGCCTTGAAACAAACACATTGTTTTCAATAGGGAGATGGAACTATTATTTATTAGATTTTTTTGGATATCCAACAAACAAATACTTGTCAGACTTATTTTCTAATTTGTCTGACTTTATCCTCTTCATATAAGTATGACATCCACAAATTCTCATATGAGTTAGTTTTTGTCTTTTACCATAAAATAGTTTAAATGGAGTAGTGTTAATCATTTTTTATGGAACTCTATTTAGAACATAAACAGTAGTTTCCAGTACATATCCCCAAAATAATTTTGGTAAATTAGCAAAAACCATTATGGATCAAATCATATTCAATAAAGTTAGATTCTTTCTTTTAGATACACCATTATGCTGAGGTGTATGTAGTGGAGTCCATTGAGATAATATCTCATTATCTCTAAGATAACTTATAAACTCTTGGTTTAAGTATTCATGTCCTCGATCGGATCTTAGAGTTTTAATACTCTTACCAAGTTATTTATCTACTTCATTTCTGAATTCTTTAAATTTGTCAAATGTTTTAGATTTGTATTTCATTAAATACAAATACCCAAATCAAGAAAAATCATCGATGAAAGTTATGAAGTATTGATAACCCCCTCTTACTTTCAATATCATTGATCCACATACTTCAGTATGTATTAGTTTCAATAATTGCTTAGCTCTTTCCCATTTCTTAAAAAAAGAGGTTTTAGTCATTTTTCCTAATAAGTAAGATTCATAAGTCTCATATGATTCAAAATCAAATGAGCTTAAGTCACCACACTTATGTAACTTAGAAATGTGATTCTCATTTACATGACCTAAACGACAATGCCATAAATAAGACGGGTTTGTATTATCTTTTCTTGGCCTCTTATTGTTTATATTGAGAACTTGATTTTCCATTTTTAGAACATATAACCATTCATCAAAGTTGCATTACCATTATGCATATTATTTAATGAAAAAGAACAACTTTAATTCTTAAAATTTAAATGAAATCCAAGCAAATCTAAATAAGTAATTGAGATAATATTTATAAGTAAAACTAATACATAATAATAGTTTTCTAGTTCTAGAATTAATCTAGAAGGCAAGTGTAGATGATAAGTCCCCACAGTAAATGCAGCAACTTTACTCCATTTACTGTACGAAGGTCCACATCACCTTTCTCCAACTTCCTATTGCACTTTAATCCCTACAAATTATTGCACAAATGAAACCCATATTCGGTATCCAATACTCATATTTCATTATTAAATACAGTATTAATCTTAATCATAAACATACCAGGATTAAAAGTAGAAGTGCTTGTAAGTTTCTTTTTTTACTTTTTTTCCTTAACAATCTCTAGGTAGCTTTTGTAGTTACGCCTTTAATAGCCCATTTTCCCACAGTGTTGTCGTGGACCTTTTGCAGCTGTCTCCTTCTTTCTTTTAGAAACATTTTTCTTCTTAGAAGAAGATTCAACCAATAAGACTGCATTATTTTCTTTCTTCATAAAAAACTCTAAAATCTTAAGAAAGTTTATTAACTCAGATATAGTGGCTTCAATCTTATTCATTAAGTAGTTCATTACAAATTGTAAAAAATTAACTAGCAAAGATTGAAGAATTAAGCCTACACTTAACTCGTGATCTATAGTGAACCCAAGTAATCCAAGCTTCTCAATTAACCCTAGCATTTTAAGTCCATAAGTAGCCACTGAAGTGCCTTTTACCATCTTAGAATGGAATAACTGCTTACAGATCTCATATCTTTTCGTCCTTGCTTAGTTATCAAAAAACTCTCTTAGATGAAAGATCATAGTATAAGCATCTATATGCTCATTCTATTTTTTAAGCTCAATGGTCATTAACGTTAGCATGATACAAGATGTTGTGTCACTATCCTTTTTATACTTCTTATAGACTTCATGCTCTTCAACAAAAGCATCATCAACTACTGGTGGTAGAATTGGAGCATCTAACACGTAGAGTAACTTTTTTTATTTGAGAACAACTCTCAAATTTCTATACCAATCCAAGAAGTTTGATTCGGTGAGCTTGTTTGTTTCCATTATGCTACGTAAGTTCAAATTTGTTATCATGATGCAAATGACCTAAATGAAATATAAGAGATATTGGACTATGTATATGCACATGAAATACATTTAATTAGATTTTTAATTAAACACGTATTTAACCCACTATTTTTCTTCAAATCAATAGCCTCCACTATTGACTCAAAAAAGCTTGTTGGAAGCTTTCTTAGTGGTCTGGTATCTAAATTCTTTAAGAATAACCTTAGGTATACCCAACAAACCACTCTTAAGTTTAATGGTAAGTATCCACTACCAATTACGTCAAATGTAACTATCGGATCGTTAGGTGATTAACATCTTTTAATCTTAAAGCACTTAGTGCAATTCCAACTTAGCCTCTAATATTATTTATACTTAGGTATGCCCAATCGGGATAAAGATATTAGTTAAATCCAACCTATTAATTAGAAATCATTCCATAGCTTGAACATTCTCAATGTCGAGTAAGCTTAGGTATGCCCAACAACCTAATCTCTTAAAAGAACTCTCGTTCTTGCTATATTAACAGAAGGCTTTAAATTTAATATTATTCGAGAAATTTTAATTATTTAAGTATCAATTTTATCGTTTGGCATGCAAAATATCAACATTTTGATATAATTATAATATAGTCAATTACATGGCTTGGTTATGGATTTCACTAAATTAATTTCCTTAAGCCAAGTAAGAAATTAATTACAGTAAAACTTATATGTATATGCATGTTTTGAGGAGAAAGCCTTACCATCTTCTTGTTTTATGCTTGATTGCTATCTCCATAATTGTGCAAAACAATTTCTAATCCTATCTAACATATATAATTTAATTAAATAAATTCATAGTGAAGAAACTTCGAGTTACATTCGAGGGATTTAGATGGGTAGAGAAATTACAAGAGAATTGTAGAGAAAGACAGAACACATATGCCCTATTTATTCAAAACAATGCGATAGAATGCATGACGCAATTTAAATGAATCAAATTAATTTGGTTTAAATCCATAACCAAGCCAACATGTCAATATCATACTTAAAACACATTAACAAAAAAATAAATAAACATAAAATATTAAAATTTAAAATTATTATTTTAAAATTTTAACTAATTAGTCCCAAAACCAAATTTTGAAAAAATCTTGGAACTCTTTTGGAAGAAAAAATTTCAGTGGGTCCTATAGGAATTAATAGGGAAAACTAGCGTTCAAAACATTGAATTAAAGATTTTTTTTTTAATTAAAACAACATAGTCGCACACTACTATGCCTTAGCCGCAGTTGGCTATGTACAAGCCAACCGCGACTTCCTTCTTTAATTCATCCAGCTTGCACAATTTCAAGCCGGTTTTTTCTATAAAGCCCGTATTTTATAATTAATTTTAATTAATTGGAAACAATTTCCACTCTCAATCAACATGAACCAATTTCGCATAACAATAGGAAACAATTTCATATTGTTTTTTTTACTGTTTTGTTTTTAAATTTTAGAAACAATTTCACTAGAAACAGTTGAAATTCCAATCAAAATTGGAAACAATTGTTTGGAGACAATTCCCGTAAGGCTTCTCTTTTTTTTTTTTTTTTTTCTCTGTACAGAAATAATTTTTGTATTATTATTATTTTTTTTTTCACAGAACAAACAATTTGTCCATAACCCACTAAAACAAATTTCTAAAATAAAATTTTACAAATGAAACAACTTTCATGGATCCAAATTTTTTTTCTCTGAAACAATTTTAAAATTAATATAAACCCGTAAAACACATATGAGATGACTCTAATACCACTATTAGATTTCGATCATGCAAACCAATTTACACGCAGTGAAAAATTAAAACAAAATCCACGCAACAAGATCACTTGTATGTAATTAAACGGATTATGAGAAAGAAGAAAAAATTAGTTACCTTGAAAATGTATCATTTAAAAATTTTCTTCCATGTGAATCCCTTTCAAAAGTTGACCCAATCGACCCACCAAATTCCAAGAATAGGAATTGTCTAATAGTAATCCACACAAGAAATTGTATTCAAGAACGGTGCAAAAAAACCGATGCTTATGCGTATAATTTTTGCGGCGTTAGGGATTTAATTTGAGAAGAAAACACGAAAGAAAGCTTTTATTTATTTATTTTTCACTCTTGAAAAGGCAGTGATTCTTCTTGAAGGAAAAATTGTGAATTTGTTTTTTTAGGGAAAACCCTCACAAATTCGCCGCATACATACATACATACATACATACATACATATAACTAAATTCACGAGAGATTCCTAAACTTTTTAGGAATTAACAAAGCTTTTAACTGTTATGGGCTTGAGTTTACAATAATTGCAATTAGGTTCCATAAATTATAATTAGTTTATAATTGAATCACATACCTTTTAAATAATTATAATTTCACCCTATTAATTATAACAATTATAATTAGCCCATAATTATAATTTCTTCCCACAAATTAACCTCATAATATTATCAAATAATATTTTGAGTACCAATTCCTCTATTATGTGACCTATTAGGTTTTTTAGTCAATTGATAGCTAATATGAATTAATTCCATCATAATAGAATTAATAATTCTTTTAATAATTAGAATTAAATTTATTAATTCCCTAATTAATAAATCCATATTTAGCACACCATGAGTGGCATCTAGCAATGCATCATGACTACCCAAAAGTCCAGAAAATTAATTGGCTTGACATGAATCTTTCAATAGCAAAATTTCAGTGCAATAAACTCATTTCACTACACAATATCTCATTCAGTTTAAAGTATAGAATTAGTGCCAACTCCCTTAAGAATATTAATTAATTCTGATCCGAATATTTTAGTACTTATTCTCGAAATTCATTACTTATCATTTATATCAATTGGAATTATTTCTAATACATAGTTGCATTGGCTAGGGATTTCTTGAGTAATGATTCCTACAAATGGCCTCGAGATATTCGCTGCTACTATTGAGAGTGGTGAATCCTTTATTGGACATCTTAACTACTTTCGTTTACTTCACATTATACCAAGCATCTATCTTATAAGCGGCCCTCGATCTGACTCCAAAAATTATAATCAAAGTATAATGCTCAACAAACAAAGTACTTTAGAGATCTGAAGTCTAAGAATACTTGCATATTTGTTATAACGAAATTCTATCACTGGCATTAAATAGTTATTCATGTGATTATCTCATAATTAGGTCAACCAATATACTTATTCAAGTAATAAGTATCTACGTATTAACTTTGAGTATCACAAAACTTACAAATGTAAGAACTACCACTTGATCAAATCAAGAAGTATAACACGTGCTAATCTTAGTGCATTAATGATATCCTATCTCATTAATACTATGACTAGGGATAATTTAAGTACAAACACATTCTAGTATAGTAGGAACCTCACATTACGATTTTATCATAATTTTCTTAACACAGTGTTGTATTTGGGACTTTATCTAACAATTTTTGTACACATAAATATATGAAACAAAGAAATTAAAAGATAAAGAAGGCCTTTTATTAATTTAATGTACAAAAATACATTATACAAATAATTGCTTCTAGGTCATAATCTTAACACAGAACCTTTCAAATATCTTGGGATATAGGTAATAACTTTTATTTGTGAGATATTCTTTTATCAGTCTAAGATATATTCATTTGCCTTATGAATAGTTTGAGCCTATATTAGTTGCTATTAGAACAACAATAGATGAACCTAGCAATTGGACAAAAGAAGTAGTTTGTTCTATCTATTTTTGCCAAAGGTGGGGCAATATGCTCTTAGGTGAAACGTGTGACCCCTTCTTTAAACTGCCAAAAAGATTCAAGCGTATATAATGATCACAATGCAATCCAAAAGAGTAATCTGAATAATAGAATGTTAGATACGAACAGTATATGAATCTTATTTAATTTTAGAAAGGAAAAAAAAATCATATTTGAAGGCTCATAAAGCTATAAGCATTTGCATAGGAGAAAAATCAATAGAGCAAAACCTATTTCTGGGTTTCACCAAAGAGTAGAAAAGTACAAAAAGTTGCACTTTGTGGTTGATTTCTGAAGGCAAATGCCAGCAACCTTACTACTTAATACTATTTGCACTCTATGGCTAATTTCCAAAGAATATTGTCCAATTCTTTTCATAATGAAAAGATCATTTGGCTTTAAAAAAAAAAAATCCCAACAAGCAAAACTACACTGATAAGAAAAGTATAGGAACTTAGCACATAAAGAATGAGGCCAAAACTATAAACCATGATTAGTAGCCATGGCAAAATCCAAGGCAACAACCCAAAGACTACTTGGCCTTTTCATGCCTTTTGTATATTCGTTGTTCACTATCAAATTAATACAATTCACATCCCTAATAACAATCAGTGTAAAAAAAAAAAGAAAAAATGGATACATAGGTGGGTGACAAAAGAATGTAGCAAATCCATTTAGTAACCCATGCATTACAGTTTGTGCCTATCTATTTGTGCGTATCTGCCGGTGAATTTGATTTCAATTGATTAATGGAAGAGCTAAAGAGGTATATGGGAAAATGAATACTGCTTCGGATCATTTAATGCTTCAGTATAATTTTTGGGAAAACACAAAGATTTGAAGTTATCATACTTATAAAACCAATGAAATGCAATTGCTACTTTATTTACACGGAAAAAAAAAAGCAACAATAAGTCTCCTAAAACAACAAAATAATACTAAAACTACAAAATAATATTTTTGAACGTATATAAATATATATATAGTAGGATGGCTGAAGAACAAAAGAAATTTTTCAGATGCACATTCTTACAAAAAAAATATTGATACTTAGGTTCATTCAAAGAAACACAAAAAATGTAACCTATATGAAAAACTCAACAAAATTAAGATACATATGCATCTATTAAAAATATTCTAACAAAGACTTTGAATACTTTCATTCATAATGCATTTAAATTCGACGTATAAATCTATATTACTAAAAACTTATAATATTCCTACTACATACATACCACTACAATATTGTAGCCAGCAACGCAATTTGATCCAGCATTATGACCATATAATTTTTAACTAAATAGAAACTAATAATATATAGTTTCACTCAAATACATTTCACAAAAAAAAATAATAATAATAACTTAACACAATCTATACTCTCGTGCAACATACGGGCCTTAATCTAGTATATATAAAAAGAATTGTGGAAGACCCTTGTTGTGACACGTGGCAGTGTTTCTGAGGTGACACGTGGTAGCATTGACTTTAAATAAAATTTTTCTTTATTTTTCCTGCATGGTAGCGTTGAATTTAAATGGAAGTTATATTTTTTTAAAAGAAAAATGAAGGTTATCTGAATTTATTTAGAATCTTAATTAATTAAATAATTAACTAAATTAAGTAACAAGATATACACATATTTAATATTAAATACATTAAATCGTCAAATTCTTTGAAATTTCATCTGAAGATTATTTGAATTAATTAAATTCTTGAAGTATGTTTTCTCAAAAAATGTAATACAAACTTAATAACGGCATCAAAGAATTTAAATGAAGGTTATCTTTTTTGAGAAAAAATAAAAAATTATTTAAATTCATTTAGAATATTAATTATTTAAGTAATTAACTAATAAAATATACATGTATTTAATATTAATATATTGAATCTTAACAATCAAACTAGTAAATATATAAAGACGAAAGATATATTTATTTGGGCGTACAAAGCTCTAACTCAACAGCCAAACAATTTGATTGTTTTGCAACTGTTACAAACATTTAAAAAATTTGAAATATTTATATTTAGATATTTGAAAATACAAATACAGATATTTATCTCTGGATGAAAATATTACAAGAGAAGGTAGATGGAGTAAATATGCACCTGCTTAGTACTATATAATTTTAAAATTATATATCATATTTGAGTTGATTATTTCAATTAAAAAGTAGATTTAATATAATAAATAGTTAATTAAAATTATAAGATCTAACTGGTTAATAATACCATATCGTTCATTTTAAAGTTATAATAAAGTTATATTCCCAGAAACATAGAATTCGAGACTAAAAAGGGATTTAGTTCTAAAACATGAATTTGGTTGTGTAAGTAGACAATGATTGGATTGAGAGGAGTTTGAGATAATATAATAAAAAAATATTAAATATGTGTGATTAGATGTGATTTGAAGTGGGGTTAATGAGGGAAAATATGATATATTGTGAATATATGATAATTCTTAAGAAATGAAAATTATTTAAATTATTATTTTAAATTAAATAAAAATTTTAGATTGGGAAGGATTTCTTCCCAATTACAACGAGGCAAATTAGAGCATTGCAAGGAGACTTTCTCAAATTAGAATAAAGGCAATGAAAAAATGTAAACACTTAACCATTACTTCAAAATTGTCTAAAAGAAATAATAGAAGACACTTTTTCCATGAAAGATTCTATTCCATTGATCCCTTGGCCATTAGAAAGAAAAAACTAAGTTTTATTGAGAGAATCAAACTGTCCCATTCAAATGGCTATCTGTATAGAATTGCTCTTGTATAATCCCCCACTGCTAGGACTGTCAATGGGTTGAGTCTATTTGAAGCGATCCGAAACTTGTTTATACGAGTATGGTTAAGTTATTTTGTTACTTGATCCGACCCAAACTCATTTAATCTATATAATTAGGTCCATGTATGGATATTATAATTCTGAATACCTGTTTAATTTAAAAGATTATATAAAATATCTATTATATTATATATTATTATATAAAATATATATATATTATGTTATATGTTTTTGCTAAATCTAGCCCTAACTAACCCCAGACACCGCACCCCATACCACACACTACCTTCTGCCCTTTACCCTTTGCCTACCACTGACGCCCAAGTTAGTCCTCTCTCTCTCTCTCTCTCTCTCTCTCTCTCTCTCTCTCTCTCTCTCTCTCTCTCTCTCTCTCTCTCTCTCTCTCGGTTGATTCCAATTTCCCACGAACACCAAAGAAAGGACTGCATCGTACCTTGAGTTATGATTTATATCCCCTTCTGGAGAGTTATAGTTAAATATAATTGGTGTAAAAAAAAAAAAAAAGCTTAATGGGGCAAGTACTGGTGGAACCACTCACATAAAAAAATAATGGAACGTTGTCCTCTAAGAAAATAAAAGCAAGTAGAGCAAATGAATCTCATAAAGGTAAAAAATCTATTAATTGATTTTGTTGAAGTTTGAATCTATAAATTTGACCAAGAAACGAGTAGAAAGATTTTAGCAAAAGCAATCATCAAGCATATTTTTCCCTTTAATATGTGCAAGCACGAGCAATTTGAGGAATTCTACAATAGTTTGAATCTAAATTTCAAGCTTATCTCTCAAAACATAATAAGGTCAAATATGATTGATTTGCACAAGGAAGAGAAGGAAAAGTTGTATAAGTTGTTAGATGATTGTGCTTGTAGATTTACCCTTACTACTGATATTTGAACATCTGATCATTCTAGTACTCCATATACTTCTTTTACTACTCACTAAGTCAATGACAATTGGGAATTGAAAAAGCATATCATTGCATACAGACCTATTTCTTATCCTCATAATGGTGAAACATTGTTCAGATTCATTAATGATATTATCTTAGAATGGAATTTAGATAAAAAACTATTTTTCATGGTTGTTGATAATACATCTGCAAATAATTCAATAGTTAGGCATTTGAGATCATGGTTGTATGATAAGTCGTGACTTCCTTTAGGTAGAAATTTATTTCATGTTCGTTGTACTGCACATATTCTTAACTTGATTGTGCAAGATAATTTGGCTCATATTGGTAATACCCTTCAAAAAATTTAAGAAACTTGCAAGTATTTGAAAAGATCACCTTATGGCTGCCAAAAATTTGAGTATGCATTACAACAATATAAGCTGAAAAATAAGAAAAAGGTGTCCTTGGATGTTCAAATTAGATAGAACTCTAGTTTCTTAATGCTTGATTCTACATTACCTTTAAAAGAAGCATTTATTCGACTTGCTCAAATTGATAAAAATTACTAGCACAACCAAGTGAAGAGGAATGGGAAGGTACTAGTTTGGTTTATGCTTGTTTGAAAATCTTTTATGAGGCTACTTCTCATTTTAGTCATAGTCATTTTCTCATATCAAATGTATTCTTTCCCGTGTAGAATCCAACTTAAACTAAAAGAATGGGTATCTAGTGATAATGCTTTTTTAAAAGATATAGTTGATCCTATGAAAGAAAAGTTTGAAAAATATTGGGATGAGCATTGTTTGGTGTTGGGCATTGCGGTTGTTCTTGATCCCAGATTTAAAATGGATTTGGTGGAATTCTATTACAATGAAATATATGGTGATGATGCTTTTACTTATGTTGAGAGTATTGCGAGTTGTTTTCTTAATTTATACTTTGAATATGGTGGTCAGTTGGGATCTAATGCAATTAGTGATGAAAGTGATGGTAATCGAAATGATGGGAATTTGAAAGTTGATGTGCTAAATTGGTTTGACCAATGCTATAAAGTAGCCCATGTGTACCAAAAGGTTGAAATAGATCAATATTTGGATGAACTAGTGTATCCTAGGAATGATAATTTTGATATTTTAGGCTGGTGGAAAGTTAATTCTTTGAAATATCCAACTATAGGAAAAATGACACGTGATATCTTAGCTATTCTAGCCACAATTGTTGCATCGGAATTTGAATTTAGTGTTGGAGGACGAATAATGGATGAGTCATGTTCTTATTTACGTACTAATATTGTGGAGACATTGGTGACTACAAGTGATTGGATTGAATTAATAATAATAATAATAATAATAATAATAATAATAATAATAATAATAATAATAATAATAATAATAATAATAATAATAATAATAATAATAATAATAAAAGAAGAGAGAAGTAAGTCAAAGAATACTTGTTACATTTTAATTTTCTAAATTCATTTTTTTGTTTATCTATGGCTAGTTAATTTGCCTTTTTCAGAGTTAATTGACTTAAAAGATGAGGTAGATATGCTCTTATTTGACAAAAGCGGCAAAAACATCAATTTGATATATAAATTTGTTTATTGAATTTATCATTTGAAGTTTATATTATATTTTAATTTTTTAAGTGATAACTAATATTTCTATTATTTTTCTCTTTATTTAATTAGAGATATTGCTAAAGAGTGTTGATGAAGAAAGAGAAAGTTGAAGACAACTTTTTGAATGAATTGAGGAATTTCATTTTGGATTGTTATGTAATCGTTATGAACCTATAGATATTTGGCAGTGTTGTTGTAAATTATTTCTAATGTTTAATCTTTAATTTATGTGTTGTAGAATGAGACATATTATTTTTAATTATTGTAAACTTTAAAAGTTGAGAATTTGGAAGTTTAGTTGTTGTTGTAAGGTAATGTAATTTATATGTGTATTTAGTTGGATTTTTGACTAAAATGGGTTCGTTTTGGAATCCCTACCCATAACCGGGTTCGAAAATACCCCATACCCGTGGTGGAAGTTCCTCGCATCCACCGAATGCGAGGTACGCTTGTTAGAATTCGTGGACTTCTAAACGCCCCTGGCGGAGGTCCCGCTGGCTGGTCAGCGGGTGGGGGTCAAGGGGGCAGCGCCCCCGGAAGGAAAAACGATTTTTCCTTCTCTCATTGAATAAGATTTTGCCTTCCGATTTCCGAATATTAATCAAATTAACGTTCGGATCCCTTAGTAACCATCGCCGTGAAAATTCATATTACAGACAATATGCGTTCTTTTAATCATATTTCTACAGATAACATATTATCATGGCCGATTAATAAAAACAATTCGCAAATATAGAACGACGGATAGCATGCTTACGATACCATATCATATTAAAACAGACCAATTTACAGACAATCTGCAACTAATCTGGTCTGATCAGGTGACTAAGACGCACATATTAAACCTAATTCAGGCAGTCTGCATGCTAAGTATTCTAAAATCATAATCATGCGAACATACTGATACATACCGTTTAAATTCATATATACATATCATACATATATTCAACAATACGATTAACAAAGATGAATCAGCCTAATCGTTTAGCAAGTTGCTCTGATACAACTGTTAGAATTCGTGGACTCCTAAACGCAGAAAACATCCACGAATCCCTTCCGAGGACCCAAGTAAATGATTAAGAGGATCTAAGGTTTAAGAATTACCTCTGGTTGCTATAATCGAAATCCTTCGATTCTGATTGCGTTGTTGTACGTTCAACCCGAACAATCACCGACGCTGCAGTATGCGAACGTCCTCTATCGGATACACACGGCGAACTCACTCGATACCCGGGGAGTGCTAGCGCCTAGGGTTTGAGAGGTTTTTCTTTTTTCTGGTAGAGAATGGCACGAATGTTCTCAACCAAAAAATTGGACTATTGAAAAGACGGCTAGGGTTTTCTTAAAAACCCCCGAACCTCTTAGAGTCCAACCCTAATAATATCTTATCATATTCTAATTTAAATTCAAATTAAATTAAAACTGATATGATAAGATTCTGCCATTATCTCGATAATTTAACTAATTAATTTACCGAGTCAGATTCTTATAATCTGGACATCATCCAGATACATCGAATGTGGACATATTTCGAGATTCATTGTATCTGGTAAATTTTTTAAGTACGATTAACTTAAACATATTTTCAGATTCATCGAACCTGGTCACAAGAAAAATAACCTAACAAGTTCGCTTATTGTGTGACCCTATAGGTTCATTTAACACTGGCAGTGTGCCTAAATCATATTTAAATGGCCCACAAGTTATAAACGGTTTCTAGCAAAACATTACAACTATCCAGGTTAAATGAAGACCGGTGATCTCTTTGAACCAAACCATAATTTTATATTTAGTCCTTTTGTCACACGATATCCAGATTAAGTATAAGGCACGGAGCATGTCATCCTTATTAAGCTTAATCAATTATTTCTTGATTTCATAGTAGACTGTTTAAACAAATGATATCGATATCTTAGATTGATATATTTGAGCACGGCCATGCATTTTTAACAGTCTAACTTATCAAGGGGCACATGGATATCTCTCCCATAACTGAGAGGGACAAATTCCTTCACAATCAATCATATTCATCTCCTTGATTTATTCTATATCCAACAGTAGTCTAATTTATTATCTGGTTAAAGACAACTTTAGACAATGTCAAAATATAGAATTTATCAAGTAGGAAACTATGATGAATTTAGGTCGAAGGACTTTCAATATTATTATGGCTAGAAAGTACTTATGACATATTCCATGAAGTACTCTCACAGTGAGTCATGTCCAATACAATGTTCTCTAACATTTATTTATGTCTTGACTCGATATCACAAATATCCATGGCCAGTAAAACATAGCCATCAAGTCACAAACATACTAATCTTAATTTATTATTATTCCAATAATAATAATCGATCAGGGACAGTTTTAGAATAGTCATTGTATTCATTGTAGGGTTTTACTATCAAGTCACGTACTTGATGACCAACAAAACAAAACTCACTATTCATGGAAATGAAAGCCTCATATTATTATATAAAACATAATGACAATAGTATAAGTACAAATTGACTCTAGGGCATATCCCCAACAACGCTGACACCTCACGTCCGGCAGACACGAGGTTACTTTTGACGGGTCAACTCGTGCGGCAGGCTCCTCACGTCTGCCAGATGTGAGGTGTTCGCTCCTCGCGTCTAGTAGGCGCGAGGTACCTCCTGTGTGTGCCAACCCTTGTCTTCTCCTTTCGCGTCTTCTTCTTCCTTCCGCCTCTCACACAACGATTCTTCACACAGGATTTCTTCTCTTTTCAACATACGGGCAATAATTTTTTTTTCTTCTGCAATAATATTGCTTTCAATTTCACTCTATCAATAGGAATAAAAATAATTATAATTTCTAAATAAATTTAAAAATATTATCAATAAAATATTAAATTTTAATTATAACAAATTTAGAATTTATTGATACTATAAATATTTACAAAATATTAATTATCTAAATTTTATAAACTCTATTATTGAAAAATTATGTTCAAATTTAAATCTCAATTATATAAATTTATAATCCTCTTATATTTTAATTCAAATAATCTATTATTGAATAAACTCTATTATGTAAATCTCAATTATTTAAATTTATAATCCTCTTATATCAATTATCTAAATTTTATAAACTCTATTATTGAATAATCTAGTTTTTACCAAAATTTAATAATATGTAAAAAATTAAAGAAAATATGCGAATACTAAATTTTATTTTTAGCGAATAATAGTTTGAATTATAGTTGAATATTTTCTTAAATATTTTTGTGAAAAGTAAGTCGTGAATCTTTTATGAATATTTATTAAACAATGCTCGAGTGATTGAATTACTATTAAATATTTCGTGATGACGCTTTTTTTGTCAGAATATTTTTATCGCAATAATTATAATTTTTTAATTTTAATTATTCATACAAATTTAATTTATGTATTATTTGTCTAAATTTTATTTTTATTTACATTAATTAAATATTTATTATTAATTTTTTTGATGGATTCACAATTAATTTTGTATTTTTGAAATTTGCCAAATTTTTTTTTTTATAAATAGGGATAGAAATAATTATAATTTGTAAATAAATTTAGAAATATTGTCAGTAAATTATTAAAATTTAACTGAAACACACGTTTTGAATTTAATTGTTAATTAGAGTTTAATTATAATATTTATTTATTGATATTATAAATATCAATTATTTGCAAAAAGTATAAATATTTCAAATCAATTATCAAAATTTTATAAACTCCATTATTTAAAAATTATGTTCAAATTTAAATATCAATTATGTAAATTTATAATCCCCTTATATTTTAATTTGGATAATCTAGTTTTTACCAAAATTTAATAATATGTGAAAAATTAAAGAAAATATACATTCACTAAATTTTATTTTTAGCGAATAATAGTTTGAATTATAATTGAATATTTTCCTGAATATTTTAATGAAACTTAAGTCGTGAATCTTTCATGAATATTTATTAAATAATACTCGAGTGATTGAATTACTATTTAATATTTCGTGAATGTTTTCGATAATTATAATTGAATATTTTAGTAAAAATAAGTCGATCTACCAAATAATTTTATTACATATGAATTCGTCAAAAAAATGGATGAAAGCTAGTCCCACAATGAAATCCTCGACGGTTCCTTGGAGGTTGAACTCGCATTCGAGGTTGTTCTTGAGGTTGTGGTTCAGGTTGTACCTTATTATGTTCTTCTGTAGTGTATGAGGGACCTGCAATCTCTTCAGACTGTGTATGCCATCTACGAGACCACTCAGTAGAGGGACTAATATCATACTCACCGACAGAAGAATAGCGCATAGTATCGAAAACTAGGTGCTATGGAGTGACGAATTCATCAATAGCTGCAGGATCACCTGCCACATAATCACCTTCATCTGCTGGCACAGGTGAGTAGTGATCCTGCTGAGGGACTTCGTCAGCCGCAGCACGACGACGTGCCCGTCTACCACATCTCCAAATCGCCGAGGGACTTGTTGTGGAATCGGCGGTATCGGATCGGAAGTATAAGATCGTCTTGATGGCTCGTACGGTATGCGCTGTATACGATCTGCTTCACCAACAGCTGTCAACGTACGCCTGACAATATCTGATATCCTCCTGGCTGATTGTGCCAGCAATGGTTCAGCACGTTGAGTTGGTGCAGTGTCACTTAGATGCAAAATTCGGTGGAGCGCATCGGGCTGCACATGTATTTTAAGAAATTGTTAATAAAAATATACAAAAGTATAAATTCTCTCTATATATACACATGAGAAAAAATTTTACTTACACATAATTCAGTTATTGTACTACTAGATTGATAGCCCACGGGGTTCGGTTGCTGTATGGTCGGATTGCCAATCAATCGTCGTGTGCACCTCCAATACCACTCAGCATATCCATTCGAGAACACACTTTCACCAAAAGTGGATTGCCTATCAAAACATATGCCTGGCGGTTTATCCAGTTAGCGAGGTATAGCGCATTAATATTGTCCCATCCACCACCAGTCGTCCGCATGTCACGATGATGCAAATCTACCTCCGTGTCAACGGCATCAGGAATTGGCTGCACCATTCTAAACTGCCTCCGCACTTGATCAGGGCGATGTAACTCTATCGTCTCCCAACATAATAGAGACGTAACAGATATCCAGATGTTTCTCCCGTGTGTGCAATACGGGGGTAGGGATACCGACATGTGCTCGTCATAAGGACACCATATAAACTGTGAAATAAGATATATAGCAGTAAATGATAAATCAATGCATATTTATTATAATTGATTGCAAATTCATAATAGTTATACTTACATGATTATATCGCATCCGATCCAACTGATCTATGTACGCAAGTAGAATGTGTGTTGGGGTGCGAGAAAGCTCAAGTGGACCCTACCATGCTGAATCTCTAGGCGCGTCGGGGGGTATATCCTCTATCGGCCGTCCTCTGTCCAGTCTAATGGTTGGAATGCGCTCCAAGCCCATAACTATCACAATATAAGTAGAGTTTTAGTTTTAACCCCATATCCCACGATTATTTTTTGAATAAAAGCTGAAAAAAATAGTTAACCTAAATTTGATTTTATTTCGAACCTGAATCAACAAAAGTGGCCCACTTATTTGATTCGCCGTATAGTTTATTGCATTACACATACATCGATATAAATGAGCCAGTGATGCACTACCCCAACTAATTGTGCCAGACAACTGTAGATCACGTATATATTGTAGGAAGTGTAAATGAACCCGATTCCCAGATTTGTCCGAGAATAGAAATCTACTAATAAGTTGCATGATACGACACCGTGCATGCTGTGCAACCATATCTGGTGTCGCGTATGGCTGGAGCGGCTGAGTAAGGGCTTTCTCGATAGAGCTCAATTTCAAACGAGACTCGTCTAGGTCTGTGGCCGTGGGTTGAAAACCAAGCAGTGCTTCGCACATGTTTAACAACTCTGCTTGTGGATAAATCGATTCACGACCAATAACTGACTCACCGTTCACACATAAGCCAAAGAGGACCTCTACGTCTTGTAGGGTAATTGTGGCCTCTCCGACTGGTAAGTGGAAGGTGTGCGTCTCCTGACGCTATCTCTCCACCAACGTTGTAATAAGTGGATATCAATCTTCAAGTACGGTAAACGAACGACTTCACCGAACCAGGCCAACTCCATAAGTTGCTAGACACGGGGATCGAGTGGCCAAGCAACCCAAAAGGCGCTGTCATTGCGCCTTGCACTAAGGACAGTATCTGGTAACTGTCCTGCCCAAATATGTGTAGATCTATGTCTATGTTGCATGGTTAACACGTTTGGTGTAATTGGGCCGGGGTCAACTCCATCAGGCGTAGGCTCGTACATGATATCCTGAAACGAAGACAGTAAAGAATTTGTCATTTTATTAATGGATATAAAATACATAAAAAATGTTATAAATGGAAATGAGTAAAGGCATGAAATGAATTTATAGAACAAAGTAAACGAATCGAATAAAGTAAAGACAAATTAAAACAGAGTACTCAATACATCAATTTAAGGTTAACATTTCTCCCAAATGTCATTTTATGCACAAGTTATATAGCAATACATAAGGTGTACATAAGACAACATTGAAACTTGATACATTAATACATAAATTAAAGATAATACAGGGAACCACATAAAACATATCAACCCCGTTGAATGGCGTTGTTGGGGCAATTTCTTCTGTTGTGTCCAGCCTGGTGACAGTTCCTACAACTTGGCAGCGAATCAGGGTTGCGTTCGTCCATCTCATTTCTAATCCTCGATGTTCTCATACGACCACGACGACGGTTCTTGAACCGGTACGGATTCGGTGCCAACGTAAAAGGGAGAGTGCGCCAATAATCCTCATGAAAAATAGGTCTAAACTGTCCTATGTATGTTATTTTGTAGTACAGTGTCGTGTTCAAGGGTGACACGAGATCCCCAAGATTCAACCCTACCTGCTGACAAGCTGTAAATGCGTGTGAACAAAGTATTCCATATATTTTCCACTTGGCGCAACTGCATGTTCTCGAATCAAGATCAACTTGATATGTATTATTTCCCTGACCATGCTCGCGATATCCTGACACAACACAAAAAATGCCCCGACCTTGGTCATAAGCCTGCACACGATGGCTTCTCCCCTTTATCTCATTCTGTATAAATGTGGACCATATTTTAGAAGGAAAGTGATATCGACCGTGATTGGCCTCCTGTCTATGGTCATTAAAGTACTTGACTGTTTTCTTGAATGAAGACTCGACGATCACCTTGATGGGTAGAGCACGTATGCCTTTGACAACACTGTTGAATGATTCTACCAAATTTGTTGTCATATTCCTGTATCGATACCCACCATCATGAGCAAGAGTCCACTACTCCAATGGAATCGCATCAAGCCATGCTTTTGCAAGGGGACTTAATATATTTATTTCATCCATAATCCTAAAAAATTTACGTTTCTTACTCTGCGTACCAGCCATATACATCAATTTTTTTAGTTGGTGGTTCCTGAACTTCGCATTGAAGTTATTCCAAATATATCTGAGACAGAATCTATGCATTGTCAATGGCTCTTGCCAGAGAGGCTGTCGATGTACCGCGTTTACTATCCCCTTGTGCCGATCTGATATCAGACATACCATACGATCCCCCAGAACATGTGCTCTTAGTAACTACAAAAACCATCCCCAACTCTTATTGGTTTCTTCATGCACAATTGCAAATACAAGGGGTAATATATGATTGTTTGCATCTTGACCAATTGCCGTCAAAAGCTTTCCCTTGTATATACCCCTAAGGAATGTCCCATCAATGTTGATTACTGTTCATGTGAACGAAAGCATCAATACATGGTTTGAAAGACCAAAAAACAGAACCAAAAGTTTTGACATTGTTGCTGTCAAATGGTAAATGTTGCCACTCAATTTCCATCCTTGAATTCGAATCCTGTAGTGCACGCATGAATCGTGGCAACTGCTCGAATGAAGAAGGCCAATCCCCATAAACTATCTCAATAGCCATCCTCCTGGCATTCCATCCTTTTTTGTAAGATGAGCTGAAATGCAATACATTCTGAATATGACTATTAATCTCACGCACCGTAATCTCAGGCCTATCGTGTATCATAGTCATAATGTGCTTTACCATAAAATTTACGCTCATATTGTGGTGGTTTCCATCGACTGTCCGAACTAAACAAATATGCTCTCTGTGTCAGTGAGTAATTTGCCATAAATTGTACTTTGCTTTCTTTCGCACACGGATCCACCAATAACATCGATGTTCGTCAGTAGAATTTTTACACTCAGCAATCTAAAGTGTAGACTTGCTTTCTAGGACTGTAAAATCTCGACCCATTCGCACGGACCATGACCTAACAGCTCACAGTAGCTTATCCTTGTCCTTGAACCACATTCCGACACATAAATCATTATTTGATTCTGATCAGAAATTCATTCCAGAACCACCTGTTGCGATTCCATCGTTATTATATTCTCTATCTAGAGAATTATTCAATCTATCAAGTTACTCAGAATACGGCGAATTGTATAAGTGCTCCGGTACGCTGACCCCATAAGCAGGCTGAGATATTACAGAATGACCAGGGAATGCAAAAGTATCGGGCATCGTAAAAGAACCAGGGAATGCAGAAGTACCCGGCATCGCAGAAGAATCGGGAAATGCAGAAGTACTCGGTATCGCAGAAGGACCGACCATTTCAGCTCCAACATCGTCGTCTCCATCATCCTTGTCAGGACTCTCATCAGCAACAGGTCCATCCATATCCGATGTAGGTCCTAAACCATCTACAGTCGCCTCAGGAGTACCAACCCAAACGGGCTCTCGAGTAACCCAATCATCAACTGGAGTGATGTGCTGCGGAACACCCAAATCAGCACATGGAAACAATGGCAAAACTGTTTGGGTATGGGATAGTTGAATGTGCTCACAATATTCTTGTATCGAAGGTGCTTTGGGTTGGCTGAATCTCATTGGGGAGTTATAATGCCACTGAAACACATCATGATGCATAGGTAGAGAACTACTTGGTAACAGTAGTATTTGTAGATACGGAGCTGGCGTAGGATTGGTTTGAACTTCAACACTTGGAACAACTGTAGGGGTCTGCAACATCTCATACTTCACATGCAAATCAACTGGTTGTCCCCCCGCAATGGATGCATAGTATCACAAATTTTCCATATCTTGATCATCAGTAATATTTCCTGTTGTAGACCTCCCGACATTACCAACGGATGCGTCTTCTCGCATCGTGATTTGTAACTTTACAGTAGACACGTCCAAACCTCGAATCGCACATATTTTATTAACTAAGGCAGCATAATTTACTCGATTTCTAACAAGTAATGTCTTGCGATAGGGACCGAAAAAAAAATCACCATTGGCGGTGCGAATAATCTCGCAATCCCAATAGAACCGTAATCTTATAGGTTGTTCCAATGACATTATACCTAAATAAGTTAGATATATTTTTTCTATTAAATAATTAAATTCTAACAAATATTATAAATATTATACTATACCAACTAATATTAAATAAATCAATTAATCAGAACAAGCTCAAAAAATATGCTTTCTATTAAATAATTAAATTTTAACAAAATCTATGCTTTTTATTTTATGACAACAATTACAAAAAAAAAAATAGCATGAACTAATTCGAATTAATTCAGCATGAACTAAGTGTCTTCTTAATATTCCCGTGTCAAAATTAAGTCTTATTCAAGATGTATATAAAATTTTAATTTTGGTTTTAATTTAGAGAAATTGAAATTAATTAGATAAATTTTCACTTGAAACAAATAATGACTATTTCAAAATATTTAAATTCTCAAATATTTGAAAATTTGAAAATATTAATATTCTAAATTTAATTAGTTTTTTTTATTTTATAATTTTACTCTAACTTTTTTTTTTTTTAGTTTTACTTGAAAAAATCTGAAAGGCTCTAGGATCCAACTATATTTCCATGTAGAATTCAAATATTAATATTCTTATTCGTTTAACGTAAATAAAAATAAAAAATATTTAACAATTTAAATTTAATTATATTAACTAATTTTTTATTACAATAAAATATAATCGAATTTCATAACATCCATATAAATCTCAAATCTTCCTCGCATCTCAATTAAATTCTAACAAAAGTTTTATTTTTATTTCTTGACAACAATTACAAAGAAATATAGTATGAACTAATTAAGATAATTAACAACTACAATAATAAAAAAATTAATATACAGATTTGATATTTTCTACTTAATTTTTACATAAAAAATTTATATTAAATACTTGAAAAGGATAAAATATTATTTTTTATTTAACTTCATATGCTTATTGTCCATAAAATAAATTTATATTATTTTTTAATTATTGAAATTAATTTTATTTCAATACCATCGTTTAATTTTAATTTCAAAAATTAAAATCTTAGATAATTTCATACATTTTATTTTAATATTTTAATATTAATTTGTATATAAAAATGAAAGGACTTTTTTTAAAAAAAAATCTTTCACTCAACATTAATTTTTTTCATTTTTTTAAAAACTAAATACTTGAATCGATAAATTAATTTTTTTCTTAGTTAGACATTACAAATTTACAAATTTAACGTTGTAAATTGCATGAAAAAAATTTATTAATCTTCATGTTAATTTATTTAGAGAAATATTCTTGTTTAATTTTTATTTCATAAAATATATATCTAAAAAATTTTGGAAAAGAAATTTAAGTTTCTTTTTAATATTCAATATTCAAAATTAAGTCTTCTTCAAATTGTATATAAAATATTTATTTTTGGTTTTAATTTACAGAAATTGAAATTAATTACATAATATTTTAATATTTACTTAATTCAAACAACTATTTCAAAAAATTCAAATTAAAAAATATATGAATTTTTTTAAAAAATATTAAAATATTAAAATTTCAAATTTAAGTGTATCTAAAAAAAATAAGGATAGGTCTTTTAATTGTATCCAAATTTAATGTTTAAAAAATTCTACAATAATGGATAAAACTTTGAAAAATTCAAACGACTATGTGCTTCAATATATATTCCAAACGGATTAAATTGAAAGTTCCAGACTATTAGACAATTCCAACCCAACATCATTCCCAAATTTATTTCATACAAGTATTTTTTATTCTAAATTTATTCTAAATTTTTATTCTAAATTTTTCCATCTGAAAATAATTGGTAATTTATTCTAAATTCACTATATGTTTTTTTTTTTCAATTTCACTTGAAAAAAATGGAACGCTCCCGCATCTTACTCAAATTGCAGTCCGTAAATTGCAATAATTTCATGCACACCAAAATAATCAAATTAAACTATAACAAATACTCACCGAAATAAACAACAATAACTTTTAAAAATTTTCATATTTTCACAAACTATATATCTAAATAGTTTATATAATATAATAAAATAATAATTCACTAACAATAACAAATTCTTTTATTCATTGTAGGAACTTGTGATCAAGGATGGAATGAAAATGTATTGCTATTAATTTCTTCTTCCTAAATAGAGATTTTATGGAATAGATCATGTGGCAATATAATACCCGGTGCAGTTTCTGTTTTTGACTTCGATGCAACCGTACAAAGAGAAACCTCAAGCTCTTTCTCCTTATGGTGTTGATTCTGTGAAATGGAGAAAAGCATGACTTTTTTAGCAATTTTACTTGCTTAGATGGTAGCAGATAATTTCATAAAACCACCGATCAATGAAAAAAAAAAAAAAAAAACCTGTAAGGCAGTGGACTCCAAGCGATGGCCTTAGTTGCTGCGTTCCCTTTCCCTTCTACTGCATTATGTTGTAAGCAAATATGAAGGATGGCAATGAGAAAGAAGCAGAAGAAATTTTGGCAGGCAAAGAGGAGACTGTCTAGAAATGGCCGCGGAAAAGAAGAAGAGAGAAGAAGAAAGGCCGCGGAGAAGAAGCAGATATAGAGGAGATTGTCGGTGGAGGAGGAATTTGCCCGTGAAAAAGCTGGCCCTGAAAAAGTGGTTTTTCTGGAAAAAGAGGGGAGACTGTCGACCATCTGGCGACACAGGAGGTTTGACCCATGAAAAAGTAAGTTACGTCTGCCGGACGCAAGGTGTCAGCGTACCTCATGTTCGGCAGACACGAGAAACCTCCACCACGGGATATGGGGTATTTTCGAACCCGGTTACGGGTGGGGATTTCAAAAGGAACCCATTTTGGTCAAAAACCCGTATTTAGTTAGTATGTTTACAGGTGTACTTAGTTATTAATATGTAATATAATTTACATTGCATTTAGTTAGTATGTTTTGATAAAACAAATTATTGTATAGGTATATTTTTCACAAAATAATATAAAATTATAAAAGAGGTTTTGCACATGTTTTTCGAGTCGGATATGCTTGACTCGAGTCCAATACCCTGTCTATTCGGGTATAGGTAGTGTTATATCATACTCAGGTATTCCAGTCAAATTGGATATACCACTATTATTAATTAGATTGAGCCTGGGACATGGTGATTCGTATCCGATCCGATCCGTTTACAATCATATCTACCCTCATGTTTTTTTTTTAATTGACAAGGGACCAAAATCATTTTTTTTAATGTTTAAAACAATGAATAGTAATCGAGTCTCTTTTAATACATATTACTCTCATCTGGAATTGATGATATTGCCATAATCGAGATTAATTTAACTTTTATTCAAATCGCAAGCAGTAGAGACTGACTATTTATTTCTTTTAAAAAATTAAAAATTTTTAGAATAATTTAAATAAATTATACTTTTGTCCCTTTAAAATTTTATAAAATATATAATATTATCTTCTATATTTCTTTTTTCATAACTTTCCCTCTGCATGGGAAGTGCTAGTTATATTTATAACAAGTGATTCATTAAATTTTGAGTGTAATTTTTTTTAAATTGCAAATTAAATATTTATTTACTGAATTATTTATCTACGAATTCTTTTTGTATTTTATATATATATATATATATATTAGTTTCAATAACGCCATCAATAACTCCATTAGGTGGTAATTGACCTTTGCATATTTTACCCCACTTCCTCATCAACTCAAATTATTAAGAAGCAAGAATCTTATCTTAAACAAGTTGTGGGGGTCCTTTTCTCATAGCATTTCAAGAAATGGTTGGTTTAAATAGACGGCCAAGTGATAATTTTTTTTTTCCTTTTTGTGTTAACAAATAAATTACTTCCTTGATGCACTGCTAACCCAGATAACAAAGGATTAATACTTACACACTAGCATCCTCTCTTGCAAGGAGCTTAACAGGAGTGTCTGATCTTGGAGAAACCAAACAACTCTCTGGAAGCTCTCCCGGCCAAGAATCCTACCGGGCCACCACGACCGTTCCGCCTACAGACCCAAACCAAGCCGCCCCACCGACGCATCAATGTTGCTGGCTTCACCAGAACTCCCCATCTCCCAAAACAGAAAAAAAAGAAGGAAAACAATTCAACCTACCATTGAATTCTTAGCGCACCTAAATCTCCAGGAACGTCACAAACCATCCTCCACCGCGAAATGCACTTCGGTTTTATCTCTCTCAGAGTTGAAGAACACAAAAAAAGTTACCCAAATAAAAATCTAACATGCAACTCAATACCCAGAAAGCCCCAATTTTCTTAAGAAAAATTCAACCCAAAACAAATACTAACATGTCAGAAAGCCCAAAAAGGAAAGAATATTGAAGGAAGCAGACCAAAGGGTCTATGGGGGAGAAAGACAGATCTGGAGGTGAAGGAAAACGAATGAGATCTTTTCGGCAAAAGACAAATCTTTTCCTAACCTCTTTTTCCGTTGTTTTTTTTTAAATTTTTTTTTCTTGAAGGTATTGTGAAAGAATACACGGAAAGAATGGTTGCACTCCTATTAATCTCCTTGGAAGAGAGGAGGTTAGTGTGTAAGTATTAATCTTTTGTTATCAGTGCATAAAGAAAGTAATTCATTTGTCAATACAAAAAGACAAAAAAAACTGAACTTTTTTAAATAGTAGATTCGAAAAGGTGACAAGAAATTTCACATCATTACATTATATTATCTGTTCATGTCAGCATCAATTAATAGTGTTATTGACCGAGTTAGAATTAGGATTAAACTTGCATATAATTCTACATGTTCAAGAGTGCAATATGCGCGAAATATAGTTAAAAGATATAACTATAAAAAAAATATAAATTCAAGAATTAAATTGAGATTTAAGTTCAAATTCACATCGAAAAGAAACCACATTACTACTAAAATATTTGACTCTAACTTTCGGTTTAATTAATGAAGGATTATTCTTGAATCGCAGTTTTCATATTGGATTATTTAAGTGGCAAAAGGGCTAATAAATTAGGTGGGGTAATTACTAGCAGCCCTCTAATAAGGCAAGTACACATGCATGGGGTGAATATAAACTATATAGAGTAGAGGGTAGAGATGTATCATTATTATTATTCCTACCTCTTGACTAATAAGACAAGCTAAGGAAGTTCTGGTGCAATAAAGCTTTGACTTTCTAAAACAATCAATCAGAAACACCTATGCAGACTCTTCTGCAATGTTCAAATGGATAATTCCAATATCAGTATCAATTAGCAAGTAAATTCCTCATTCTCTTACCTCTATATTGAGAAGATCTGCCTTTTAACACTATAATGATTGAACTAATGCCTTTAACTATGAGTTAAATACTGGACTATTCTTAAAAAGAAAAATAAGAGAATTGGCAAATTAAAAAATAGTTAAAGAAAGAGGGGAAAAAAAAGAAGAATTGGATTAAAACTTGTATGATTGCTTGTTTGAATGTCATTTCTTGAATGAAAATTGCAATATATTCATCAGGAAACTGGATCCAAAGCATGCCTTTACTCTTTTGTTTATGGTTTGTTTTAAAAGAAAATTATTTTAATGACATGATTAACTCAAGATAATGAGCAACAAGTTCACAGCCAGGTGATGTCCCTCAAGTCAGAAAGTTGAATATGTGTACAATTATAAGCCACCCCACCTTTCCACCACTGTCCAATATCAAATTTGGTGGAAAGAAATAAAAAAAGAACTAGTATTAAAATGTAGTTTATGTTATTACTCAAATTGGGACACCCAAGAAAAACCCATGAAGAAACCTAGAAAATTGACAATCGAGCAGGATAATCTTTACAGGGAATCATATAAAATAAACTTATTCCTAACAAACCAATGTCTTAACTACTCCTTTATAAGACTTTAAGGCCATTCCACACTCCAATGGAATGCATTTTCTTGCTGCAGCATGCTCCTTTGGCATGCTTCACTTCAATCTTTCCATGAATCAGTTGAGTTTTTGTGTTTTTTCCCTTCATTTGATGTTCTTCAGTGTCAAAGCACAAGGCCCTTCAGACCAGTATGATTTAGGTTCACAAGATGTAGTCAGCAATTTCAAACCAAGTCTTGCTGTTTTAGTAGGCATCGTTGCTATCATGTTTTCCTTAACTTTCATCCTTCTGCTTTATGCTAAGTTCTGCCATAGATCAGCTTCTGAGTCTGTTCAGAACCAGCTGCACATTCAAGATGGCTTGCTTCGTTCGAGGTCTCGGTCATCTGGGGTTGACAAAACTGTTATTGAATCCCTTCCTTTCTTCAGATTCTCTTCGCTTAAAGGGTCAAGAGATGGGCTTGAGTGTGCAATTTGTCTATCCAAGTTTGAAGCTATTGAAATTCTTCGGTTACTACCAAAGTGCAAGCATGCCTTTCATATAAACTGTCTTGATCAGTGGCTCGAGAAACATTCGAGTTGTCCCCTTTGCAGGAATAAGATCAGTGCTGATGATCTTTCGACCATCACGTACACGAATAGTTGGAGATTGTTGTCGAATCAGTCAGAGATGAGAGAGGAATCCAATATAGAACTCTACATCCAAAGAGAAGAGAGTCATCGAGGATCTTCCAGATTTAGCATCGCAGGCAGCTTTAGGAAAACCGACAAGGGTAAGAAGGAAGAAGAATTGCCAATTCATCAAAGTGATCAAACGGATGAAGATCAGAAAGCATTGCACAAGTTCAACCATAAGATTTTTGTGTCTGATGTTGTCCTCAAGAATCGATGGAGCAATGTGAGCACTTCAGACCTCATGTTCTTGAATTCTGAAATGCTTCAGCAGATATCAAGCAATAGATTCTCAGCTTTGGAGTCAAATAACGAGCCATCCACGCCCACAAGAGTGATCAGAGATGGTGAAATCAAAAATATTAAGGAGGAAATGGAAAGAAAACGTGAATTTGAAAGCAAGTTGAGCAGAATCATGCAAAATGGATCATTTCCACCACTTTCAGATCTTCTAAAACCTTCACAGGCAAAAGGGGCTTCGGAACATCCATCAAAAGTCCTAAATTCAAGTGATAAGAGATCAATGTCCGAGATAATTGTTCATTCAAGATTTGAAGATTTCAATAACAGAACTGGTAATAACAGAGAGCCTTCGCTACCAGAAAATGCTGTCAAGGATGAAAGAATGAGGAGACTTTGGCTACCGATTGCAAGAAGAACAGCTCAATGGTTTGCCAATAGAGAAAGAAGATCATCTCCTGACCAGTCCCATAACACAAGGCAGCCATCAAATGTATGATGCTTCTGATCAAACGCTGCTCAAATTCTGTTTCTTCAATTCCTGTTGATGTTCTAAAACTCCTTCCTTCTGGTAGAATTCAAGGAATCTTTCTCATCCATCCATAGCCACAAATGGTATGGTTTTAGACTAGGAATAACCTCCTTTTTTTCCTCACGCTTGCATTCCTATATTAAAAAAAAAAAAAAGGAATACTTGAATCACATTTTACATGATTGAGGTAGAATCAGAAAATTGCAGTAGTTACACACAAGCTTATTTTCTTGGATGATGATTCATTTACAACAGCACAAGTTCCTCTTTCTATTTTTATTTTCTGATGAAATTCGGTTTCTGCTTTTGTTAATTTTTAAAACAGCACCATCCACATAAAGCAAGTCTTTGTATGATACCCTGGTTTCTTACACTGGGTCCATGAATCAAGCAAAACTTCGGAAGATTCTTTTGAGTTATACCTAGGAAAACTGTTTTCTTCCTTTGTTTTTTCCACCTTAGAAAGAAATCCTGGGATTCTAGTTACTGGAATCTCTCTCAACTTGTTGACACTAGAAAAATACGATGAAGAAATTGAATTTTCATAGTCAAAATTCAAAATTAATTTATTTAAATTGTCAGTATAAATATTTTTTTTAAAAAAAATCAATCGTGTCAAGTTGTTTGAGGGCCAACGGGAGGAAAAAAAAAACATGAATCATTGAACTGTTGGTCAACTAATAATCCATGCATCAAAATGCATTTAATGACATTAATTTGAAGACTTCTTAATTATTATTTTTTTTCAAATCACACAATACTTTGAGTTTATTTGCAATCAATTACCCCTCAATCACTAGGATAACTAGAAGTTGAAATAATTTAGATTCATTAATATATTTTTAAAAAATACATTATTGTAATTTCAACGTAAAATTTTAAATAACTCAACTAAGGATAGTAACTTAATATATTTAATAGTATTTTCTAATTAGATACACTTATTACATTTTCATTAATAATAATATAACTACTCCAAAAAAAATGATCACTCTATAATATGTAGTGCCATTTTGCATAAGCAGTTCATTCTCTAAAATTTTGGGGGTCGCACCGACGAAGGAGATGGCCATGAGTCCTTTTTTCCTTGTCCTGAAACAGAGGAATCCCAAATCCATCGATGCATGTTTAGTGAATACAATTATAAAAAAAAAAAAAAAATCGTTGGTGGGGTTGGGAGCGGAGTGCTGAAGAAGTATTTTGCTGCTTTTAAAAAAATCATTTTTTTTTTTAAAGAATTGGGCCATGGGGTCCCCCGCTCTTCTAGATGAAACAATGTGCTCTTGTTGCCGTTTGACATGACATTTAATATTTACTTATTTTTTAATGATATTAATAAAATATAACACAAGTAATTTTCAAGAGTATTATAGAAGCAAGCGACGCTCACATCAGCTGTGATAATCTAATATAATTGGGGATTTTGCCTCAACAACTATTTTTCCCTTGTCAAAATAGTTGTTTCATGGTAAAATTTTGTCACCAGACATTAATATTTTAATCTATTCAAACTTTTTTATTAGCAATTTCACTGTAAAAAGTTTAACGTACTACTATAAAAAAGAACACAATACTACAGATTTGGTACTTGTAACTACCTTTCATTTTTCATTTTTTTTTTTAAGAATCCAAGTACCTAGATGTACGTTCTCAACTCTAAAAATTCACAATCGATAAATTCGAAATATATTTCAACTAATCTAACTATATCTCAATCTCGATTTGATCTGATTTGAGAATAATCTAACAAGAATAAACTCCTCATTAAAATTTAAATTTACGACCATCAACCCGTTAGAACAAGAAGGAAGAGGGTTTGACCCAATTGAATTATATCCGTGAGGATAGAATGTTGTGAGGGGAAAAAGTGGTACTACTAAAAAACTGTTGATGAATTATTGGAATCTCCATTAATTAGTGGAGGTTCCACTAATTATGGATTTATGTGAATTATTAAAGAAGATTTTTATGGATGTCCACCATTTAGTGGAGACACCACTAATTGAGATTAGTGGAAGATGATGTATGCCATGATGTATTCCACTAATTAGAACTCTATAAATAGAGCTATTATCTAAGCTTGTAATACACCATTATTTTGTGAAAGAAAGATTAGAGAAAGAATTGTGAGAGAAAGAAAGAGAGAAGTTTGAAAAGAATTTCTTGTGCAAAATAGTTAGAGTTTTATTAGTGTGTAGTGTGAAGATTTTATTCTAACACTACCCTAATTTTATAACATGTTATCAGCACGAGTCTCTACCGGTACAAAAACCAAAAGACTAAGCACGAGTTTCTGCCGTTACCAAAGCCAAAAGACAGGTACGCATTTATTGATCTCTATGGCTAACCTCGCTAAACTCGAATTTGTAGCCCTTGATATTTTTGGAAAAAATTATATGTCATGGGTTCTCGATGCAGAAATGCATCTAAATGATGAAGGCCTTAGTGAAACTATTCAAGCACATAATAGTGCATCTGCACAACACAAGGCTAAAGCTTTGATTTTTATTCGTCGTCATCTCGATGAAAATTTGAAAATGGAATATCTTACCGAAAAAGATCCATATGTCCTGTGGGTAAATTTAAAAAAAAGATTTGACCACCTGAAGATGGTCATACTACCCACTGCACGGTATGAATGGTTGCACCTGAGGTTGCAAGATTTTAAAATCGTGAATGAATATAGCTCCGTAATGTATAAAATTACATCTTAATTAAAATTATGCGGAGAAAAAGTGACTGATGAAGATATGTTAGAGAAGACATTCTCCACCTTTCATGCTTCGAAGATAAAAATCCTCGAAAGAAAAGAGGATTAAATGATCCAGAAGATCATATTGAAGAAAAGAATGATAAAGACCAAGAGAGAACTGATAACAAAGAATTAGAAGTTGATGAAAGTAACACTGAAATTTCTATCAATTATACCACTTCCGGTAGAAGTTGGAATCAGATAGAAACTGTTATTGATAATATATTTGCATACAATACATCTCTTGATGTTACACAGGATAATGATGATCCTGAACCAATATCAATTGATGAATGTCGGCATAAAAAAGATTGGCTGCAATGGAAAAATGCAATTCAATCGGAGTTAAATGTACTGACAAAACGTGAAGTCTTCGGACCTGCAGTTCGAACACCAGAAGGTGTAAAACCTGTTGGCTACAAATGGATATTTGTGCGAAAGAGTAATGAAAAGAGTGAAATCGTTCGATATAAAGCGCGATTAGTAGCCCAAGGTTTTTCATAAAGACCAGGTATTGATTATGATGAAATTTATTCTCTTGTTGTTGATGCTATTACACTCCGATATCTTATCAGTTTGGCAGTACATGAAAAGATAGATATGCGCCTATTAGATGTTGTCACTGCTTACTTGTATGGAAATTTAGAAAATGATGTTTACATGAAAATCCCCGAAGGATTTCATATGCCTGAAGCATATAAGCATTATCCTCGTGAAAATTACTCCATCAAGTTGCAGAAATCATTATATGGCCTGAAGCAATTTGGGCGCATGTTAGAGAAGATTTTTATGGATGTCTACCATTTAGTGGAGACACCACTAATTGAGATTAGTGGAAGATGATGTATGCCATGATGTATTCCACTAATTAGAGCTCTATAAATAGAGTTATTCTCTAAGCTTGTAATACATCATTATTTTGTGAAAGAAAGATTAGTGAAAGAAAGATTAGAGAAAGAATTGTGAGAGAAAGAAAGAGAGAAGTTTGAAAAGAAATTCTTATGCAAAATAGTTAGAGTTTTATTAGTGCGTAATGTGAAGATTTTATTCTAACACTACCCTAATTTTATAACAAAAACTTGTTAGAGAACATTATTATCATTTCAACTATTTCTTGACAAAGTGGTTTGGGTAGTAATAAATGTCAAAAATATTGACACTAGAATTCCCCCCCCTTCTGGGTCGGGAGAGGGGCCATTGGGCATTGCAAGTATCTTGCATCATTAGGTTGTCATTATATTTCATACATAAGTAGAGAGATATGGATATAGATAGGCATGCAATTTTTTTTTTTTTTGCTAATTAAAAAAGTTAAACAATATTAAATAAAATATAAGAATTTAATCCTTATAGAATATTCAATTTATCTATAAATCCATTGAGACAATGCCCAATTAAACTATCATATTTCTTCGTCTACACACGAAAATATGTAAACCACTCAAATTCACCAAAATTCAGCACCATAAACTGGCCATCGTTAGTCTATAGTATACTAAATAATTAACAGATTCTATGTCCTTCATGACTTTCAAACCTGCGCTCAAGTAGATGCAAGCAATTTCCTCATAACTTCAATATAAAACAAATCCACAATATACATATTTTGTTTTATAGGAAGAAGACAAGCCCTTCAATACTTAAATAGGTAATGGATGATGTCATTTATAGTGTCATTCCAACCACTACAACATGTGTCTACCCTAACTTGAATTGTATTTGGGGTTGACAGTGAAGCAATTTCTTTGCAAATAAAAATAGTATATATCTTAAGTTGATTATTCAAATATGTTATAGTTATAAAGTTTTTCTCGAATAATTTATATGTAATGAAAAAAAATGTACGTATTAGATAAGGAATTATAAAATAAATAATAAATCTAATTAAAGGAGTAGGACGAATGCGAGCGCGGATAAAATTCTCTATCCACAATACAAACTTTTCTCCAAGACAAAAACTTGCTAATAGCTTTATCTTCTCTCATAATTTATAATTATTACAAAAAAAAACTTGATTTACTTAATGTTTATTTTCAAAATAGAGATTGTAAATTTTTTAAAAAAGAATTAACCTAAAACCGAATTTCATATATAGCTCAAGTTTCAAGTCCGTGCTCACAGAGGACTACAAATTCTTTGTAATATAATACAAATCAAAATTTCCCTCTGCCGGATGCTGCTTCTTATGAACCAAAATTAATAATAATAAAAAAATTGCACCATGTGTTTAACTAGTGGTCCTTATCATGGTGCAGGGTTGACAATGGAGGTGCTTGGTTGGTCCCCAAACTGCCCATTTTAGGATGGCCAGAGAGGAAAAAACGTTAGTATACAGGTTTTTTTAATTTTTTTCTTTAATATGTCTTAGGCTGGCAAGGAAGGCACCACCACATGGCTAAGGCTTTTGAAATTCTGCATGCCAAGCAATATATAAGTTTCGGGTTTCCTTTTTACCAAGATATTATTACAGATCAAATAAAGGAAAAACACATCGAAATACAGACCAGATCGATTTTGCATCTGGTAAAAATCTTGTCTGATTTAAGTAGAACCCTAGATAATACAACGAAAAAATATGTGATTATTTGTTAATGATACTTTAATTTTATATAAAAAAGTGATAGAAGTTTGAAATAATATATGTACAAGATTAAATATTTATTTTAGTTTAGTAGAAATGATAATTAAATAATTATTTATATATAAAATTAGACGTGCTAATCATGTACGATACGTCCTTTTCATTATGAAGATAAATCATTGTAAACTATAAAAAAAAACTACAAATAAATTAAAAATTGCCAAGTTGCATGGCATGCTATACGGCTCCTATTGAAACTTAAATTTGTTCACGTTGCCATCATCTTTCAAATAGTTTGCTTCCCAAATCACCACCTTCGTGGTAGTATTTTTCTTTACCGTGTGCAAATGTAATCATCCAACAAAAGATTAATTTCATTTCCAACACAAGAATAAGAGCAGAAGGCATACCACAATCTTTCTACCATGCAAATAGATATACACACAAATTAATTAATTGAAAGAAATTTATAACAAGATAAACATGACGGAAATCAAATGCTAGTGTTCATGTTATCGAAAGACTGGAAGGTCAGAATCCCCATTCCCTCATTTAAATAAATGTGGAAATAAAAGTTTAAGGAAAATGGCAAGTTAGTTACATATAATTGAGGCTGACTCATGAATCTAGTGTCTTATTATTTTAGCTTTCTTTGCAATTGTTGAGCTGCTCTGGTTATAACAAAAAGATTAAGAATTAAATCAAAATGTATAATTATAGATACAATAATTATCATTGAGAGAACATTTAACAAAATGTCCAATCCTTTTTTTGGAGAGTTTCAACTTATAATAACAAAAATGACTTGGTGACAATTCAATGATAGTATAATTAAGATTAATAAAAAACCTCAGCACTCGCTGTTGGTAAGAGTTCATAATAAGCGATAGTAACAAAATAGAAGAGGGGGAAAAAATGAAAAAGTTCCTTGCATCTCATGAATCCAAACGGGAACACTATGGCCCCTCACCATGCTCCAGATATTAGGACTTCAAGGCCTTCATTTCCAAACTCCTTTTGCGCTTCTCGAATTTTAGTTACTGAACTATTTATTGCAGAACGGCAATTCTGGACCTGCATAATCTTCAAAGTAGAAATACTTCCAAATCTAGATGGTATCTCCTTAAGGCGGTCACAATGGTCTAGTTGAAGGTGCTGGAGGCAGGGGAAGGATTCATCAGATGCATCCAAATTTGCAATGTTCATCCATCTTAATCGCAAAAACTTGAGTTTTTCGAATTCCTCATCTCCAACCTTCCACGTGTTCCCATCAAACGCAGGACTATGCAATTTCAGAACCTCAAGATTGGGTAGCTTCGCAATTAGTGATATTTCACTCCATGGTAATAAAAAAGCCTTCAAAGTAAGTTTCTTCAAAGTCTTGGGGAAGGAAAATGGAGGGCAATGGAAGTGGCAAGGAAACCGGATAGTGAAATGACTCAGATCCAGTGATTCGAGGTGTGTTAGAAAATCCAATTTCACAACCAGATTCGTGACAGTAGACGATACCTCAAACACACATCTTAGTTTCTGAACGTTCGGCATCTTTCTCAACAAAATTTCTGATTCTACTCCATAAAAAAGGCAGAGGACGGCAATTGATTGAACATTCTCCCATGTAGGTATGCCATCGCAAATTTCTTTAGGGATTTTTATTGATTTAGCATGCACATGCTTCAGCTTCTGCATTTCCCATATGGTAGTAAGTGGTAAATCAACAGACCCCTGGCTAGAAGTTTGCATGCAAGGTGTTTCCAGGTTCTCAAGTCTCCTTATTGATGGTGGAATACTTCCTTCGCAGGCAATTGCTAAGAATCTCAAAAGAATCAATTCAGTTATTCCTTGAGGAAACCCACGAAAAACCATATTCATATCTAAATGCAACACACGAAGCAGTTTAAGATAATCAAGAGTGGGGTGCGACTGATATGTGATTACGAATTGAAGAGAACAGGATGAAAGACTAAGTGAGATGAGAGAGCGGACAGGCGAAGCAGGTGGAACATGTTCAAGAATAGAATACCAGCATCCAGGTTGAATGTGCACACTCTGATGAGCATGTGTGACAGTCGTGTGCGAAACTTGGTTCCATCGAAATCACCTTTATAAATCTTTCTTCTTCACCCTTTGCAATGCAAAAGTCTCGCAATATGTTAAGATACAGAGGCATGAAGAAGAAGCTCAGAAGAAGCAGACTGAAGAAGCTCAGCCGTGGAATCCTGGATAGTTAAGATAGTTAAGATGTTGGTTTGTTGTCCAGCTAGATAGTTAGTTTGTATAGCTGGCACTCCATTGTATTTATTCATCCCATTTGATATTATTTTGAGTCCATTTTTTCTGTATATATATAGACCTTATGTACATTTCTGAGATATAATGAAATCCACATTTTTCCAGATTCTTCTTTTGCTCTGCACATTACTTCTTCTTCTTTGCTTGCCGTGAGTTGTGTTGATGAATTTCTTCATGGTATCAGAGCTTTACAATTGCGTCTGAGATACTGAGTAAATCAAATTGATTACCAGGTGTTTGAGAGAATACTTCAGTGTGCTCAATTCACCTGATTTGATTGATTCATCTTGCTCGGTACTCACTTGTGTTCAACTTATCTGATTCATTGCTTAATTCCATGGCAAATCCAGAAATATCACTCTCCAGTCCATTTTATCTTCATCCAAGTGAAAGTCCTTCTTTAGTCTTAGTTCAACCGGCTTTAACTGAGAAAAACTATCATCAATGGTGTAGAGCCATGAGAATGGCCTTAATTTCGAAGAACAAGCTTAGCTTTGTCAACGGATTAATCAAAGCACCTGATCAGGGAGATCAGACTTATGCAACATGAGAAATGTGCAATAATATGGTTCTGTCATGGATCTTGAATGCTGTATCACCTTCAATTGCTCAGAGTGTGATCCGGATGAATACAGCCTATGAAGTTTGGACAGACCTTTGTGAACGGTTTTCTCAAGGGGATTTTTTTAGGATTTCTGATTTACAGGAAGATATCTATAATTTGAAACAAGGCACATCCACAGTGAATGAATATTACACAAATCTGAGGATCCTTTGGGAGGAATTGTTGAATTTAAGGCCTCTTCCTACCTGTAAATGTGAGCCACGATGCAGTTGTCCTGCACTTTCAGCAATCAAAATGACTAATGATGCAGATTTTGTTATTCGATTCATCAAAGGCCTTAAAGAAGAGTATAATGGAATTAAATCACAGGTTCTCTTAACTCAGCCTTTTCCTACTATAAACCAAGCTTTTTCTATGGTTTCTACACATGAAAGATCAGTGAATTACAGTGCTGCACATTCTGATAATCCTCAAGTTTTTGTTGCTAAAAATACTATGGTTGACCAAACTGCTGGGATGTTTAATGGAAGTCCGAATGAAAGAGCCATGAACATGCAGTCAGGAATGTTTAATAGAGGTATCAGTGGAAGGAACATGATTGTTTCTAATAATCCTGTGAATCAGACTTTTAAAAGGTTCAATGCACAGAACAAACGAGTGCTGCATTGTGTGTTCTGTGGAATGCAAGGACATACTATAGATAGATGCTACAAGAAGCATGGATTTCCTCTTGGATATAAGGCAAAAAATAATAGAAGTATGAGTGGAATTATTCATCAAGCAAATGCTGTGGTTGATACAAACACTGTTGGGAACAATGTTGGGAATCAAAGTAAAGAGAATGTTCAAATTGGTTCTACCATTGCTGGAAATCAAGTTGCAAGCATTCAAAATCACTCTATTGATTCAATGGCTTCAAATTATGTTACACAAGAACAGTACCAGTACTTGTTAAATCTGATTCAGTCTCAACATATTACACCTCATAACACTACCATTTCTTCCATTCCTTCAGTTAATCAAGCTACCACATTAACAGCTGATTTCTCAGCTTCTTCTCAATCAGCTCAATGCACAGGTATTCCTTCTTCCAGTTGGATTTTAGACTCAGGTGCTACAGATCACATATGTTGTGATATACAATTTTTCACTACTTCTCATCTTGTAGAATATGTTTCTGTCAAGCTGCCCACAGGAAATATGGTTAAAGTCACACACATAGGCACAGTACAATTGACACCTCTTATTACTCTCTATAATGTTCTTTTGGTTCCTATGTTCTCCTGTAATTTGATATCATTACGCAAGCTCATTCAGCAACTTAATTGTGCTGTCATATTCAAACAACATTCTTGCTTTCTTCAGGATCCTCATCATGGACAGATGATTGGATCAGCTAGAGAATCTTCGGGACTATATTACTTTGATTTCTGTCAGACAAATGTTCATTCATCAGCAGCTTGTGTTCTTTACAATAACAGCCTCAGTGATCCATCTTTACTTTGGCATTTTAGACTAGGACATCTCTCTTCTAAACACCTTTCAGTGATACACAAAACAAATACTCATGTTACTTTGCCAACCACTGATGTATTCTGCCCTATATGTCCTCTTGCAAAACAGCATAGGCTGTCTTTTCCTTTACATGTTGGTGTATCCAATTCTATTTTTGATCTAATTCATGTTGACATTTGGGGTCCTTTTAATACTGTCACTGTTTCTGGTCATAAATACTTCCTTACCATAGTAGATGATTACAGCAGATTTACTTGGGTGTTTTTGATGAAACAAAAATCTGAAGTGAGTTCTTTGCTTCCAACCTTTGTCAATTATGTTAATACACAGTTTGATACAAGGGTTAAAGTTTTAAGATCAGATAATGGTCTTGAATTTCAGCTCAAAGATTTTTATCAATCCAAAGGAATCATACATCAAACATCTTGTCCTTATACTCCTGAACAAAATGGTATAGCTGAAAGAAAGCATCAACACATTCTTAATGTGGCTAGAGCACTTAGGTTTCAGTCTCAAGTGCCTTTGGTTTATTGGGGATATTGTGTTCAACATGCAGCTTATTTGATCAATCTTACTCCTTCATCCATCTTGAAAGGAAACACTCCTTTTGAATGTTTATATCACAAACCTCCTAATTACAACTCTCTTAGAGTGTTTGGCAGTCTAGTCTATGCGTGTACTTTGATTCCTCATAGACACAAATTTGACTCTAGAAGTAGGCCTTGTGTTCTTCTAGGTAATTCTCACACCACAAAGGGATACATTTTACTTGATTTCTTTTCCAGAGAAATATTCATCTCTAGAAATGTGTCCTTTCTAGAATCACATTTTCCTTTTCTCAATCCTCCTACTAAATCTACTTCTTCTTCATCTTTGCCTGTCTTACCAGTTCCTTTTTCTTCCTCCTTACCTAATTCCTCTACTACTAATCCTGCTATCATATCTCCCCCTCATTTTCCTGAAGAAGCTCAGCCGCTACGCAGGTCTACTCGCACATCTACACCACCTGCATATCTTTCTGATTATGTTTGTTCTCATGTTCATGCACACACTAGTTCCCATATTCTTCCTTCCCTTGAGTTTTCTTCTATTTTTGTGAGTAACTCCTCTATTCATATTGAACCTAAACACTATTTTGAAGCTGTGCAATCAGCAGAGTGGTGTAAAGCTATGCAATCTGAGATTTCAGCTCTGGAAGCCAATCATACTTGGCATTTGGTTCCATTGCCCTCTGGCAAAACGGCTATTGGTTGCAAGTGGGTGTATAAAGTTAAGTATAAGGCAGATGGCTCTATAGATCGATATAAGGCTCGACTAGTTGCCAAAGGTTATAATCAACAAGAAGGCATTGATTTCTTAGATACCTTTGCTCCTGTTGTTAAGATCACTACTATTCGTTGTATGCTTGCTCTTGCTGCCATTCATAAGTGGCATATACATCAGCTTGATATTAATAATGCCTTCCTTCATGGAGATTTGTATGATGAAGTATATATGGTTTTACCACCTGGTTTTTCTTCATCCAATCCTAATTTGGTTTGCAAACTAGATAAGTCTCTATATGGACTTAAATAGGCCAGCCGCCAATGGAATGCTACACTCACCACTCATATGCTTTCCCTTGGTTTTGTTCAGTCTAAATGTGATTACAGTCTCTTTTTTAAACATGAATCTGGCTTATTCATTGCACTTCTAGTCTATGTGGATGATGTCCTTGTAATGAGCAATCAGTTGGAGGCTATCACTGACATTAAAGCCAAGCTTCATACTGAGTTTCAGATCAAAGATTTAGGTGAGCTGCATTATTTTTTGGGACTTGAGGTCCACAGAAATTCTGATGGCATTTCCTTATCACAGCACAAGTATATTCTTGATTTATTGACTACTCATGGCTATCTAGATTGTAAGCCAGTACAAACACCTTTGGATTACAAGCAAAAATATTATGCTGGTGATTCTGAACTTTTCCCTGATGCTTCTCTCTATCGCAACATTATTGGTAGACTTTTATATCTTACTCACACAAGACCTGATATTTCTTTTGCTGTTCAACAGCTTAGTCAATTTTTGGGAGCTCCTACTGTCTTACATATGCAGGGTGTTTACAGAATTCTTCGCTATCTTAAGGGTTCTATTTCTTTTGGCCTGTTTTTCTCTACTGCCAATGCACTCCAGTTACAGCTTTATGCTGATTCTGATTGGGCAGGTTGCCTTGATACTCGAAGATCTGTTACTGGCTTTTGTGTTTATCTTGGTGATGCTCTCATTTCATGGAAATCTAAGAAACAAACCGTTGTTTCTCGCAGCTCTGCTGAGGCAGAATACCGTGCTTTAGCTCAAGCCACTTGTGAATTACAATGGCTTCTCCAACTGTTTAAAGAACTTCATTTCGTCTGCCCCTTACCTGTTCCACTCTTTTGTGACAACAGAAGTGCTATTTCTTTAGTTGAAAACCCCATTTTCCATGAACGCACTAAACACATTGAGATTGATTGTCATTTTCCTCGTGATCTATTTCAATCCGGATGTATCAAACCCCTTCCCATTTCCTCTTCAGTCCAGTTAGCTGATATCTTTACTAAGGCTCTTCCTCCTGCCTCCTTTCACCTTCTTTTATCTCATCTTGGTGTTTTGTCTTCATCCGGCTTGCGGAGGGATGTTAAGATACAGAGGCATGAAGAAGAAGCTCAGAAGAAGCAGACTAAAGAAGCTCAGCCGTGGAATCCTGGATAGTTAAGATAGTTAAGATGTTGGTTTGTTGTCCAACTAGATAGTTAGTTTGTATAGTTGGCACTCCATTGTATTTATTCATCCCATTTGATATTGTTTTGAGTCCATTTTTTCTGTATATATATAGACCTTATGTACATTTCTGAGATATAATGAAATCCACATTTTTCCAGATTCTTCTTTTGCTCTGCACATTACTTCTTCTTCTTTGCTTGCCGTGAGTTGTGTTGATGAATTTCTTCACAATAGATCATGAATACCACAACTCTTGATTCCACCTGTAGAACCTCTCTTGGTTACAATGACTAGGCTTCTAGAAACAAGATCCATCAAGTACTCCTCAGCCACAACCTCTAAGCTTTTGTTCGCATGCTTTCCTATAAAGCCCTCTGAAATCCATAATTGGGTCAGCTTCTTCACTGTAATCTCTTCGTCTTCTTTAAATGATCCCAGATAAAGAAGGCAAGGTTTCAAAACCTCTGGTAGATGCTTGTAACTCAGTTGCAGTAGACCTGTGCAGCCTTCTTTAGCAATAAACTTTTTCAGATTTTCTCCAACTTCTTTCCACCAATGCAAACTCTCAAATTTTTCCTTCAAGAGACCTGCAGTTAGAACGGCAGCAAATGGTAGCCCTTTGCAGTCTCTTGCTATGTGCTTCCCAATCTCAACAAAATCTTGAGGGAAGCCATCTTGGTTAAATAACTTCTTTTCTAATAGCTCCCTACTTTCGTCCTCTGAGAGAGGATTTAGAGGCAAAGGACTACTGCCTGATTTAGCTTCTGAAACCACCTTATGATTTCGACTTGTGAAAATGATTCGGCTTCCATTATTTTCATCTGGAAATGAACAGTTTAGCGCATACCATGCACTAACTTCCCAAATGTCATCCATGACAATGAGGTATCTATACCCTTTTAAATTTTTATAGACTGCTTCTGGTAAATCATCTTTAATTTTGGTGACGTCAACACCGCAACCACTTAAAATATCCGACAACATCCTTTCAGTGTCTAATGTTTGAGAAACAGTACACCATGCACATTTGTGGAAATAAGACCGAATTGAATCATCACAGAAAACTTTCTTGGCCAAAGTAGTCTTGCCCGTTCCACCCATACCCACAATTGAAATAATTTCACGCTCTCCTGATCCATGTCTCAGTCGGTTCATTATTTTCTCTACCTCATCCTTGAAGCCAACAATTTAATCCACGGTTGGAATACTGGCTTGTAAAGGGAGAGGATTGTAACTCATTTCAGAGTTGAGGGCATGAATGTCATTCATTTGCTGTTCTTGTATCCTTCTCATCTCACCTTTAATAAGCTTAATTTCTTCAAAGACTTCAGAAAGACATAAAATCTCATGCCAAAGAGACTTTTTCATGTATATGATGGAGCAAACTGCTCTTTCTGCATTGTGTGCCACCTGAGCAATTCTTGTCCAAAGATCTTCGAAGTCATTGTGCTGATTTTGCAACTCCATAATAGAGAAGACTTCGAATTTGATTCTTTAAGTGACAACAACTCCTCCTGGAGCATCATGATTAGATACTTCGGGAAATGGGAGCACAACTCTTTCAAATTATCTACTAAAAGTGAATCAATAGATCCCAATACATTGATCTTAGGAAAATTAAAAGACGATGGATCCAGAAACAAGTGGGCATAGATTTTTCTGACCTCTGATTTAATTGCTTTAGCCTTTTCCAAGAAATTTTGAATAAGAAAGTTCCTTTGCTCCGAGATGCCCTCTTTCATTTTGCCAGAACTCAGTGCACTAATGAGAGGTGCAACATCGTTGACTGCGGCATCAGCTTGTGTTAAAACTAACTTCCCCCCTGCTAACTTCCCAGGCTCTGGCCGATCCATGAGAAATGTTATCAAGAATATCAACTCGATGAAAAGCATTTGAATACCATCCTCCTCCGGATCAACCTGCAAAATTTCTTTGAGAAATTCAACAAAATTTCGGAACAAGTTTACTCACCGTAAGACGCTCATCTACTGATGGGTGTGAGGCTTTGAGTACTGCAAGATACATCCTTGTGACCTCTGGAGTGGATGGATTGATTTTCTTCTGCAGATCAGAAAGAACAACATCCATTCTAGCTGCCTTGTTTTCCTGCTTCACATCTTGGACCCAGTACACAAGTGATAGGCAAGCTGCACAGCAAGCCCAAGCGTGAGTATGAACCTTGAAATCTTTCAGATCGTCATGGCTGCACCATTTTGAGGCGAACTCAAAAACTTCTTTGAACAAATGCAGGTTGTAATCAAGGGATTTGATTTGCTCCTTCACATCAAGGATCATATCAGCTTTCAAGCCAAGAAGACTGCCCAGGGAGGTAGAGATATACATCATGAATTCTGGGAACTCATCTCTGGAATACTCGCATTGAAACGGACAATCCAAGAAATTGAGACAATCTTCTTTCATCTTTGGCTTACACTGCTGAATTTTTTCCAGCAACCCAGCAGCTACAGCGTCAAACCCTTGAAATCCATGTTCTTGGATGATTTTCACAGCTTCTTCAAGTATAGTCTCAATATCATATTCCTCGACAAATCCAAAATTCTTATCCCTGCCGGATGGCGAGTGATTCCACCCGGCCAAGCACAACACATAGATTCTCAAATATTCCAGCTCAATGAAAAGCTTCTTAAGAAGCTTCTCATGTCGCCATGTAATGTACTTAGAATTTTTCGGTGGATTGGCCACACCCCTCAAGATAACATCGACGTGGGTAGGATTGATCATCTTCTCTCCTTTTTCACTCTCTGAAAGCCTTGCAAATGGCTATTGTATACTATGCATGAGGAAATGATCAGACAAGAAAATGATGAGTGGGTATAGTCACTCTCTGACTCACGCATTCCAAGTTGCTTGTGAACTGTAATCCCCGATTCCTCGGCGCGATCACTGATCCACAGTAGCCGATAATTTTTTAACTATAAAAGTTTCACTTAACGTCGGATCTTGGATGGATGCAACTTCATTAAATACTACTCCCCTTTAAACATAATCTAGAAAGTAAGGTGTAGAATCAAGCTTACTTTCTTAGAACTTGAGGTTAAGATTATGTTTGGTTATGTTGTTTTGTGGGAGTAAACGAAGAGTGAAAGTAAATATGAAGGTAAATAATATATTTATTTCGTTTGATTAGATGTAGATATAGAGGAGAAATAATTAAAAAATCGTATCACTCTTTTTTGAGTATGAATATTTTTTCTCCTCCTAATCTGAAGGAGTTGGGAGAAAAAAAAATAAAACAACAAAAATAATGACAATATTGACTCTTCATTTTATACTAAACAAAAAAGGTACCTCTACTCTTTTTCCTTTCCCTCCCCTTCCGCGAACCAAGCAAGGGCTAAGCTTTCTAATAGCTTGAAATTATTGCAAATGAAAAAAAGTATAAAGTAATCAGAAGGAATTAATTAATAAATCAATGGGCTAATGTATTAAAATTATGATAACTTAAATAAAAATTATTATTCATAAACAATACAATAAATTAAAAAATAGATATTAAGTGCACATATAATATATAAAGATGAAAGATATATTTATTTGAATGAGCAAAGCTCTGACTCATTAGCTGGACAATTTGATTGGTTTACAGCTAATATAAACATTTAACAAGTATGAAATGCAACTTCTTTTTTTTTTTTTTTTAAGTAAATAACTCGGTTTGATTTAAACAAGAATTGCTCGTGATTTACTCTTCTAATCTAAATATATATTCTAAATGTTTAGAGGGTATAGTTATCTAGAAATTTTTTTTAAGTATTTGTTTCTTTACATTCTTAAATCTTTTAATCAATGATTAATATAAGATTTGTGAATCTATTAATGAATGGTTGCAATTACAATATCACTTTTAAATGTCTATTTAAATAGTTCAAATCTATTTGATTGGACAATTTAATTATTTAATTATAATATTTTTTCTTTTTTTCTTCTTATTTAAAATTTAATAGTTAAAATAAATTTAACTAAAATTTATTTATTGGGAATTTATAGAGAAGGACACCAATTCCAATCCTTTCATCTTTTCTCTTCTCCCCATCTTCTTAACTATTCCTCTCTCAATTTTTCCATCCATGCTTCTTTTGCTCACCCTCACTTCCGCACTTCTCTTGTTTTAAATTCGTAAAACGAGAAAACCCCAGCAATTGCAGTCTAATATATGTCGCATCATCTCAAGTGAATAATAAAAGGGGGGAACAAAGTGGGAACTAAAATTGTTCACCAAGAACAGACCGAAGTAAATGAAGCATGAAGAGACTCACAGGTAAAAAGGAGTCCTAGGAATCACCCATACGAGCCCGTTCTTGTAAGATGGAGGTCTTTTCACGCAACTGGGAACTGGACAAGTAGGATATCTGAACCTCCATTCCATTGATGAGAGCAACGGTGCTAGCATACTGTTTTCAGGTGCCTCGCCAATGTTAGATCCCTTGAACATGCCTCCCAATAGACCGTCCAATGACGCCATAACCATAGGAGATGAGGTGACCATCCTACTCATCCGCCGGCGGCTTTGTCCGGCACCCGTTGGTGGTGCTTGGGCAAACTTGGTCACAAAACCAGGCATTGGCTCCCATCGCTATCTTTAGCCCAGCAAGGAATGGAACCCAAGTGCCAAGGGCTTTTGAAGTTGGAGGAGAGTGAGAGATGGGATTTGAGAGCCTCAGAGGGTGACTCCAACGCCATTAACAGATATATAACGGTCTGTTTTTTCCTTTTAAGCAATTTGAATTGATTAGCACTTTAGTGTGAAATTCTATATTTGAAATGAACAGAACTTATGTCTATACAGAAAATGAGAAATTTGATAGCTGGTTGTGCAAAGAAAAAGAAGCACAACTCCAATACTGAGAGACAGAGACGACGAGGAGACGCTCTGTGGTCAGTCCGTTCCAGTGCGATAAGGGGGGGGTGGGGAGTGGGGGGAGGGGGGATACGATGCTGATTATAACTGTCTAGAAAGAGACAAAAAGAATTCCGACTCACTTCTTTAAACTTGAATTTTATTTTTAAGGAAAAATTTGTAAACAAAATGGGTAAATCTGTGTGTGCGTTCTTTTTTTATTATTGTGAATCAAAACCATGCTTATGTCATTTTTTTAAAGGCATTGTAGTGTGATGGTGAACATGCTTTGTAATTGATATACATGTGCAAAAAAGGATAATGAACAAAATTATTTTTAGGACACCATAATATATAAAAAGATTTCATTTTATTTAAAGAAAATCTGCATAAAGTATGTACAAAATAATTTAATCTAAATGTATATTACTAAATATGAAGATGAGAACAAATTGTCCTTATAAATTATTTAGGTAATTTTTTCTTTTTTACCTTCTCAAAATTTTTAATTGATAGTTTAGATTTAATGAAGGTTATGTATCTCGTCATGAATGACTTAAATCTTATCAATATTTTTAAATAACTTTTTGATACTCTAGATTTGTTTGGTCATCATGCATAATTTAATCCTTTTATAGTTTTTTTTTTATTTTTAGATTTAGATTTAATGGTCGCCAATAACGATTGCCCTCCCTATTCCCACCACTCTTGCAAATCACTCGTTCATTCTTCTCCTTCCGTTATCATGCTTTACTTTCCATTGACAACAAGCCAATTATTTGAAGTTGTTTATTATTATTTAATCTGTTGTGATTATTGTTTTCTGGAGTTTATTTGTTTCTGTCCTACAGTATAGCTTGAACAACTTAAAAGGTTGGCTTTTTTAATTGGTGTCTTAGTTCCTATAATTAGGTGTCTTCTTTTGAACTGATTTGTTTGCAATCTGTTTTGACAGAGTTGTGGGGGGTTGTGTTTATAATTATTAGCAACTGGACGAAACCTTTTCTAGATCTATTTCTCCTCCCTTTCTTTTTTCAACCAATTTTGTTATAAAGACACAAGGACTGGCATGTTTATCTAGAGTTTAAGAGGCACTTTTTGATCAGAGTGCTAAGTTTTATGTTTTTACTCTGCCTTATTGAATATGACTGTAAGTGTATCTGTTTCAATCAATTTTTTTCCTGTTGGCAGTTGATCTTGGCATAAAGAAATTCAAAGGGAGCTGCATTGAGCGTATCTGCAACTCTTTCACTATTAGTAGCTTATAGAAACCTATTCTGGGCATGTTTGTTTCACCTTGTTCTTTGCAGTTATGGCCTTCACATGGATGTACATTAGAATCGAAGGACTGAATTTTGATTGCTGATGTGTTGCCAGCCTCCCTATTTCTCTCATGAATCACCATTCTTTTAAGGGACATTCGTCTAAATTTCCTTCCTTTTTTTTTTTTTTTGCCCGCTCCATCTTTTTCCACGCTATTTGGCAGTTGGCTTTGAAGAGCTTTGTTTTGTCTATTCTATAAGGTCAATTATATTAGTTACTTAAACAAATCTTTTTGGACCTATTTGTTTTCTCTTGTTCTTTGCATTTTTTTTAATCAGAGTTTCGGTGTCTTCATTTTGGGAGCTTTTTGTTTTTTCCAGTGACCTGGAGGGTCGGATGACAACCGGAATGCCAAGAAAGAGGATTACAAAGAGAAATTTAAGGAGATAGAAATAGTATACAATCCTATCATCTCAACCGTGGACTAAAGATCTTGTGGAGTTTCAAGTGGATCATATGAAGATAGGAAACATGATGAATTATAGGTAATTCTTAAAAAAATTTAGTTGACTATTGGCAAAAGACAGAGCCAATCAAGGCATCATTACTATTTGGTAAAAGGGAACACATTTTCTTTTGATTGTTGAAGAGTAGTTTTCATTCTTACTATTTGTCCTTCATTTAAATTCTCTCAAGTAACTCCTGAAAAGTCCAGTTTTCTGTCATTGCTATTTTTGAATACTTGTCATATTCTTGTAATTTTTTGTAATTCAAACCTTTTTAAGTTTGCAATAAAGGATATTGATAAAACATAATTTATTACATGATGAAATTTATCCATATTTTGTTCATTGAAGAGATAATTTGGATAATATGTTACAATTATTACTTATCACTTCTCATATTCACTCTTCAAAAAATTATCGTCTAAATAATGAAAACCAATATAAATAAGATGTAATACAAAATTTTATTCTTGCTCAAATGTATAATATTATTAATATAAAATTTTCTTTTTGTGATTAATTTTGCCTTTTTTGAGTGTTAATATTCTTTTTCAGCTTGTTCTACAAGTGGGACAAAATTGCAACACATAGATGGTGATTTTTTTCCTAATTGTTACTGTGATTTACATAATTGCAACATGTAGTGATTCTAACAGTATTATCTCCATTTCACCATCATGCATATGTATTTAATTCTAGGGCAGGTAGAAAACTGCATGGCTATTTTTAACACAATCTTTATAGAAGGTTTGGAACCCAACATGGTTTCATATAGTGCATTACTTGGTGCTTATGCTTCACAAGGGATGAGCACAAAAGTATTCTCAACATTTCTTGAGATGAAGTAGAAAGGAATCCGACCAGATGTATTGTCTCTTATACATCTTTGTTGAATGCTTATGGAAGGTCACATCAACCTAACAAAGCCAGAAAAATATTTGAGACGATGAAAAGAAATAGTTGTTCACCCAATCTAATAACTTGTAATACTCTAATTGTTGTGTATAGATCACATGGGCTTTTAGCTAAGGTTCTTGATATGATACGTGAGATGGAGCAAAGTGATTTCTAGCCTAATGTTGTCTCATCAATTAGTACCTTGTTGGCTGCCTGTGGCTGCTGTGGTCGTTGTGACCAAAAAGTGAAGATTAATTTAGTACTTACAGCGGTTGAGATGCGAGGTATCAGGCTAAATACTATTGCACATAACTCTGCTATTTTAAGTTATGTAAGTAACGAAGAATATGAGAAAGCACTAATGTTGTATAGGTCCATGATAAAAAAAAAAAAAAAAGTTAAACCTAATGCAATCACGTACAATTTATTGATAAGTAGTTGTTGTAAGATGTCAAAGTATTCTGAGGTACTTAATTTTCTCACTAGAATGAAGCATTTAAAAATCCCCTTGGAGGTATATTCATCAGCTATTTGTACCTATAGCAAATAGGCATGTACTACTGAATTTTAACAGCTCTAGCTTTGAGTGACCTCTATTGCTGAATTATTTCTGACCTCTTCCCAACCCCGGGTTAATTTCCAAGGTTAGCTAGGTGAAGTAGAGTCTATGTTCTTTGAGATGAAAATGGTTGGTTTTAGTCCAGAGGTTGTTGCCTATACATCTATGCTACATTCATACAGTGTTGGGGTAAGATTCAACACAGAACCACTTGTTATTAAAAGATTGCTAGAAGGCTATAAAACAAAAGCTTAATGACTTGTGGAAATTGGATGTTGCAGAGGCTTGGGCATTAGTTCAAGAAATGGAACTTCATGGTGTCCAGCCTGATTGTGTAGCTTGCTCAACTTTTATGAGAGCTTTTAATCGGGATGCCAAATGAGGCAAAGTTTTGGTCATTGCTGAGTTTATGAAAGAGAAAGAGATCCCCTTTATTGCTGATGCTCTCTTTGAATTGAGCTCAGCATGTAGCATGTAAGTCCTATGAATTTTAAATGCTTTACTATATTATTGATGCCCCCCTCCCCCCTCCCCTACCTTCTCTGTTCTCTTTATTTTCTTTTGATTTAAAACATTTTGGTTATCCTAAATCAACTTCTTTGCTTTTGTTTCAAATCTATATCATAAAATTAATTTTGGCTATTTATCCACTTAGAGTACAAATTTTCGGTCAGAAAGTTGAGTTGGAATTATATTTAAACCAATAGTCATAATAAATTTATGTCTAAGCTTTCATTAGGGATTTATGGGATTTGGCTTGGCAAATTTCTCTTCAATACCAATCCAAACCTTTTATCGTCTCAAGCAGTGTGCAGACCTTTGTGGTTTTGTTTGTGAATTGCATATGGATGTAGAATTGTTTATGTAGTATCATTTTTGCCATGGCTGTTTCTAGCCTCAACTAGAATTCTAATGGAGTAATTTAAATTTGTAGGGACTAAAAAAGAAGCTCTTGGCAATGTTGGCATGATCAAAATGACCAGTAGTATAACAATATTTGTTATATGCAATATTTATCTTAGATGTGTCACTACATAACTTAGATCAATGACTACTGTTTACCATAAAGATATCAAAAGTTTTAGTGTTCAAATGTATTATCAGTATATAACATTATTGGGTATATTTTCTTTGCAATACAAGACATAAGACAAGTATATAGGTTGATGATATTATGTTATTATAAATAACAGAATTATGCTAATTATATTTGCAAATTACATCTAAAGACGGGGCAAAATGTGCGGAGATGTCAACTAGTCAACATTAGTAAATTACAATACTAATGGTACACTTAGATTGATATTTTTTTAAGAATATATATTTGATTTTTTTAAGAATATATATATATATATATATATATATATATATATATATAAAACAAAATATTTAGATCTAATATAAATAAATTTATATTATAAACTATTTAAAATTTTGTTACTTATGCTAAATAAATCAGAATATTGATTTTTGAGTTCGTAAATTATTTATAACATTCAAAATCATACGTGTATTTAAAAAACATTGAATATAATCCCAATTCAAATACACCATTAAATTAATTATATCCTGTGCAAGGTATGGACTTATTTTATTTCTATTAAAAAATTAATTGTTGAATATTTACTAGTAGACTTTTACGTCAAAATATGTAACCTTGATCAAGTTAACAAAAGAAAGAAAAAAAAAAGGGCTATAGGAGAAAACGAAACTAAGATTGAACTGGACTAGAGACCAATTCCAAGGTCTGAGAATAATTGCACGGCACATCATACCATATTGAGAGGGATCTAGTCCGCAAATTGCTAAACAATCTTTCCCAAGTCATAATTTTATTTACAAAAATTTATATAATAAAATGACGTTATTTTATTTTAAAAAATTATTTATATCTTGATTCTTTTTAATCTGAATCATTAAATCACAACATAAGTCGTTTAACAGCGCAGATTCCCATTGATGGGCCACTGCCGTCACTTATCAGTACCACAGTCCTCAAAAGCTTTTATGCATGCATGGACTCCTTTTCTAGTCCAATTTGAAGATGATAAAAAAAAAAATTAATTAACTTTATCCCAAATTTTACTGCAATGAAAAAAATATATGGCAACCCCCTTGATTTATTTTTCCTATCAGCCAGCAATAATGGATAGACAACAGAGCAACAACCAACTTCAAATCTCAGTAAAAAGGGTGCAAAGAATCTCAAAATTTTAAGGGTTTAAAAATAGAATATTAGAGAATTTGAAAGTCTGTATCATAGTTATTTTTTAATCAATTATACATCTCTACAATGAGGGAGAATCACTATAGACCATAAAAAAAACTACACACAAGAGGGAAAAAAAAGCTGAAAATTGCAAAGTTGCATCGTAAGCTATACTGGTTCCTATCTGCCAATTACATTCTTTATACAAGAACTTTGCCCCTTCATCAAGAGAGGGGGGGAATGGAGAAAGACAAACCCCGCCTTCATTTATATATGTACCTATTTATACAAGTCGAATATGCAAAAAGAAAACAAAAGCCTATTATTGACTGACCTTGGAATTAAGCTGTCAGATGGCCAAGTAGATAATGCGAGACTTCGTTTTTTGCTGTCGCATATAACAATCTTGTTGCATATTGGCCTCTATCCAATTGAAGTGGTCGATCCATAGGGAAAGTGACTGTACAGTCAATTGCAAGGGAAAGACACCTCAACACAGAGGAAACCAGAAACATAATTCCTACCAATCTTCAACCCATTCTAATGTGTTCAATAGGGTTGCTCACGAGATTAAAGAATAACCAATCTAATCTGAATAGTTAAATAAAAAAGAATTAAAATTTAAAAAAATTATTGATTTTTGATTTTTTTCTAATTGAACCATCGCAAAATTTTTTATATAATATCCGTGTCAAAAACTATCTCCAACTGTTTTGAACTGTGTCAAACTGAAGAATCGAATATATATATATATATATATATATATATATATATATATTTAAAAAGAAATATTATTAGAATTGATTATCTTATGTTCAATTTTTTTTCAATAGTATCCTAAATTTGTATTTATAATATTTATTTTTTATCTAATTGTGTTTCAAGTTTTAATATGCATATGTGAATTATATATATATATATATATATATGTGTGTGTGTGTGTGTGTCAAAAAACTAAGAAATTTTCAGAATAACAAAGACTAAGGGATATATATATATATATGTATGTATATATGTATGCATATATATACATTAGGTAGGTAACTTAATTCTATTTTGATCCCAAAAAACTAAGAAATTTCATAATAACAAAAGCTTATCTTATATATAGCATTGTCAGCAATCAAACATATAACAAAGTGCAGTGCTTGTACTTATCTACTTAATCATGATAGGTAAAAATAGATTTTGCTCTATTGAATTATAGATGCTTATGTGAGGCAATATTATACCTATATGAATAAATTTGTGAGTTTAAAATGCTAACAAATGATATACTACATAATAATTAATATAGTAATTGAGATAGTAAGTTACTTTGAATTTTGTATTTTTCTTGATATCCTAAATATTACAATATTTTTTTTTAAAAAAAAATAAGTGGTATCATAACAATGTTATTTCTAATACTTCCCATATTTTATTTATTCTTATTTTTCCTAATATTCTAAACATTCCATTTTCTATTTTTCTAAATAATTTGATTAAGAGTATTTTAGATTATTTTGTTCATAAAATACATTGTTCTTAGAATTTTTAATTATCATATATATTTAGAAAGACATTTATATTGAAATAATTCCATTAAAGAAAAGTGATATACATTAGTATTGACATTGTAACCTTTGAGTTATACTCACCAATCTATGTGAAACCCCAATTGAAACCAACCTTAGAATAAGGGGGTTGTGATGTTTATCATATTTTATTGCATGCTTAAATATATTTTTATATGAAATTATGTGCTTTGGATTTGTGTTTTGTGGCCTAGAAGGCTGAATTGTGAGTATTGAGTAAGAAGGGCAAAATGGTAATTTTTGGTTGAGGTGAAAATAGGGAGATAGCTTGACGATTAAATAGGAAAAATATTTTAGAGAAAAAATAAGAACAAGAGTTGTTGTGGTGTAGTGCTTAGAGCTTTGGAATTAATTCTTGAGATCTTGGGTTCAAATCCCATTATTGGAATTTTAGTATGATTAAATTTTATTTTTTCTTTGGAAGGTTGTATTTTCGGTCTTAAGTGCTTTAGAGTAAAGTAGAGGTATTGTCCTAGGGGAGACATGATAGGAGTACCCTAATCCTATTCTTGTACCCTACACAAAATTCTTAAGGGAATTCATTCTTCCTTGATCCTTAATTTTTCTTAATTCTCAATTCGTTAGATTTGTCACATTTGTTCTAGCCAATTTCATTCCAAAAATTTCAGTAAAGTGCTGTGGCTTTGAAGGTTCAAAATGTCTTAGTGAAAGACATCTTATGGACAAAAAATGTGGAAGAGATGGGGAAGGATTCCAAGAGAATTAATTCCTCTAGTGAACCTTCTAAACTTCACTCTAGTTAGGTTCATTTTTCTTCATGTAATGAACTGAAAATTTTCAACTTATTGTACCTTCAAGGTGTCGAAATTCTCAACCATTATTCCCCCACAAATGCTGCCAGAAAATGGCCCTTTTGATCAGTTTGAAATCTGAGTTTTTTTGGCCATTTTTGGACTACACAAATGTTGTGCAAAACCAGAAAAATTTCTGGGCAAAATCGTAGCTTAGGTGATCTTAAACCAAGCTATTTTCTTCTAGTTTTCTCCCAATTCTTTAGCCACGTCTTTCCTCCATGAAGAAGGCTAGAAACCAGTATTGAAAGACCTCCGAATGCCCCTTCAAACTCTCTGCAATTTGACTGGAAAATGGCAGCAAAAGCTACCCAGAAAAATTCCAGCAATGGCGAAATTCTGTGCAGTAAATTTTTCAGCCTTATTTCCTCTTCCTGCCCTGGACGAAACTCCATTCTTTTTCTGCACAAGCCTCTCTTAAATAGCCATGAACAGAACTCCATTGTCTTCCCCAAGCTTCTGCACAAAAACTAGTCATGACTGCCCTAAAATATCTCCATCCAATTACTGCAATCATGCCTTGATTGGATACCAAAATTCCAGCAATCTTAATTTAGCAACCTTCCATAAAATGTTCCTCAAACAACCAGACCTTTTCTTCACCATTACACCCCTTCTTTTCGGCCACCATTAGCCTTCTTCAACCAGCTTTCATCCAGCCAAAAACACTGATCAAACAGCCGGCCATCACAGCTTTCAAAAGCTCTCCATTGATCAAGATATTCTCAACATATTTTGTTTCCAAATTTGATTCACTAAATTATTCTTTCAGGATTTTAACAACCAACCTTTCCTTTTCCTATCAAACCAGAAAATTCAATTGCCAAAACTCTTCAAAGAGTTTGGCCAACCCTAATCCCTAAGAATTTCGGTAGCTTCAACCAAAACTCTCTCCATTCTCTTCAACCTTCAAGCACACATAGAACACCAAGAATACCTACTCCTTCTTTCGCCTAATACCTCTCCAAACCGCTTCAAACTTCTTTAAAAAATTCCAGATTTCATCTACTCACTTCCGTGAGTCCATCCATACCATTTTTAACATCAAACTCTAAAATTCAACTTGCTCTTTGGATAAAAAAAATCAGAATTTTTGTGAAGGCTCAAGAACACCTTCAAGGTAGGTTTGTTCAATCAACTTCATCTTCACTAATCTTTAATCTCTAATGAATATGTATATGAATAAGCATGCTAATGGACTTTCTTCTTCTCTTCTCTCTCTCTCTCTCTCTCTCTCTCTCTCTCTTGGCCGAACATCCTCTCTCTCTTGGCCGAATGACTTCTTCACCAATGGCTATGCTTTCTTCATCTCCCTTGGACGGATTTAAACATCTAGGAATTGAGATCCATTCGAAACTCCTTCAAGGTACTCATCAATCAAGTAAGTCCCTTCAACCCTCTTTTTAGGCTCTAGATTCATATCTCTAGGATGATATTGGAAGGAGATGGGCTATGAGTGTGGTTTAAGCATGTGTTGTTGTGATGAGTTGAGTTTGAAGTATGAATGAATGTGTGTATATGATGGAGTTGGGGTTGATGCATGTGATGATTTATCTTGGATGCTATTATGATGTTTTAGGGTTTAATGCATGTCTCCATGTTGAGAGTGATATATGTAATCAAGCATGTTAGAGATTATGTCACCGTTGGTGAATAAAATTTATATTCAAGTATGATTATTGAAGCCATGATTATGTTTATGCTAGTAAAGGTTGGATTATGCCTTAATAAATTTAGATCTATACTTATATTCATGATTTGGATGATTTGATGAATTGGAGGGAGTATATGTTCATGATTGTGGTTAGCAATAGGAATATGATCATGATCTAGTTGTCCCTAAACTAATTTTATTCCTTCAATAAAATATTTAATATTATGATTTTTGCTAGTAATTTCGAAAAAATCACAGGAATGGTAGATTTGGATTATTATATATATAATAAGGATATTTTAGTCAAATAAATAATAGCTTTTGCTAGAAAAATAAAATATATAGATATTATATGAAATGATAAAGCCTTTTATGAAAATAATCATATCAAGCAAAATATTTATTATTAAAATTTAATCATTATCTTTTAATCGAAACCTATTAAAATTTATTTATTATCTTTCAATCAAGACTCATTAAACTTTATTTTCAACTAATTTTAATTATCAATTATTTTCAGTAATTAATTATTAATAAATTATTATTTTACCTAAAACCACCTAGGACCCTTCATCAAATAAATTATAAATTAATTTAGCAAGATTTAAACTTTCAACTTATTGGTACCTATTTCCCAAAACACTAATTATTTTAAATATCAAAATTAGCTTTGGCTTATAAACCTTTTTATTTATTATGTGGCCTTAAAGCTTGGGATATTAGAATCATGGTAGTAGTGAGTTGAGTTAGTTTTATTTGTGAAAGTGGATTTTGGCATGAGTTTGATTGTGGTTTATATTTACCCCATGCGGGGTTAGGTCAACTGTTAGAGACCTTTATTGTGAGTAAGGATCAGGTAAGTTCCTACATAAAATCCGATTGATGTAAAATGTTTATTACAACAAGTCAAATGTAGAGTGCATGGACACTCATTTCTGTAAAGGCAATTGAGGATTGACTTCTTCCTTATTTCAGTTAAATGAATTATTTGAAAATCAATAAGTAGATTTACTCAAACTTAAAATTCTTTCTAAAAATGATTTTGACAAAGACTTTGGAAAACCTTTAATTGCTATTTTCAAGTGAAACTGTGTTTTGTTCATTTTTCCCAAGTAGGATACGTTCGTTGAGTACTCAATAAGGGTAGGCTAGTAGTACTAGTTTTGAAAAGCAAGAGTGAGTCTTCTGGCAGGAGGCTACCTCTAGCAGATAAACTCAACTTAGAGAAATGTCAGTACTACTTAGTCATGCCGGTTTGAGCTAGTAGTTTTTATTTCAGTCAAGTGACTGTGTTTTGCCGGAATGGACACCCGGTTGTTGTTTGGGTATAAAGAAGGAGGAGTATCTTGCCCGGTAGGCTGATCACCTACCTTTTATCAGTCTGCACAAAGTGTCGGCAATTTGACAGGTTATGGGGCCTAACGTGTGGTAACCCATAATCATTTCTTTTGAGTGGTTGATTTTATTGTACCTGTATAGTTGAAAAAGCCAAAACGCCACTCTTGATTTTGACTGCAGTTTATCGCTTGCCAGTATTTCTCTTATAAAAATTTTATACTCTGCATTCACGAACTATTTTCACTGGACACTCAAAGTACACACGGACTTACTGAGATTTTTGTCTCTTCACCCTTTTTACCATGATTTCAGGTCGACCTGTTGTGGGGATGAGTAGCTAGATATTGCCTGCTTTGGAAGATTTTCTGGTAATTTATTTTGTGTAATGCTTTGGAGAGATGAGAGTGGATAAATTTTATTATGGATTTGTTTTTTGTATTCTTGGATTTATTCTTGGGTTGTAAAAAATTTTAAGTTAAAATATCATTTTTATTCCGCTATTTTGATTGTGTGACCTAGTTATAAAGACCATTTGTCCTTTGGACGGGGTGACATCCCCTGCCCCGACGGGCCTAGGTAACAGGGTGTTACAATCTATCCTTGAGTTGACTCTTGTTATTTTAATTATTCTTGGATTAAGATTATATTGATTTTTTAAATGTTAGTATAATTTTAAATTTTATAAAAAATTTATGAACTTATAAATTAACACTATAAACTATTAAAATTGAATAATATTAATATTTTAGAAATAAAATTCATTACATTAAGTCTATTTTCATTTTAGAAAAAAAAAAAAAGGCTTGAAGTATTCAAATTCAGACTCTATATCTTAGAGTTTAACAAAATACATTATTATATTCAAAATTTAGTTTATCAAATTGTCTCTCACAATATACTTGTTTAACAATGATCTAAAATAGATATTTCAAGCTTTTTTTAAACAAAAAATAAATCTAATAAAATGTATTTTATTTGTGATATATTAATATTTTATTATTCACTTTAAGTATATCTCAATATTAATCTTTGAATTTATAAAATTTTCATAAAATTCAAAATTATATTTGTATTCCTTAAAGAAAAACTCAACATAATTTCAATCCAAATATACTTATATGACATTTATTATCAATTAAATTAAATTAAATTAATATTTAACTAATATTCAATGCTTGAGGAAATAGAAAAGTTCATTCAAAAATGACAGCAATGGCGATAAGGGGGAAAAAAGAGAAGAAAGAAAATAATAATAATAATAATAATAAATAAATAAGAAAAGAAAATATGTAAAATATTATTTTCACCCCTCTTACTTGACTTATATAATTGGCATATATTTCTTTTTGTGCAAATAGTCATGGAGATAGCCAAAAGAATTCTTCAAAAAATTAAAATAAATATTTAGAGACTCTTTTGACCAAACCCAAATTATTCGGGGTAAATGGGCTAAGTTTTCTTCCTTGCCTGATTGAGTCCATTGTGTCTAAAATATAATGTTTAGGGGGCAAATTTGCATTACCCAAATATTCTGGGTTTCGATTTGGTATTAGAGTTTTTCTACTAGCTACACCCAAGTATTTGTACTTTTACTAGGTCAATCCTGACTACTACCGCAACAACTTGCAGTCTACCCAAAACGATAGCAATTGGTATTCCAGTGATCCATTGTCGTTTATGTACCCTTTGTCTGTTCAAACTGCCCCTTCAATTGATTTAAGAGTCACCAGAAAATATTTTGACCGTGTTCCTCATCCCCTCTCTTTCTCTTTGGCTTTCGTTGAGCTAATAATCAATCATTCGATCTTCAAACTTAGTTTTTCATATCTTCCTTACGGTTTTAGATTATGGGATTTTCCAGTTTTGATGCAAAGCTAACTGATTTGAAGTGTTTCTTGTCCAAGAAAGAAAACGAGATTTGATTATTTTGCTTTTGGAAGATGTATTTTTGACTTGCCCAAATGTGATTCGATACATACTATAGAGGTATGGAATGATACTCTCAAGGAAGAATTTGCTCTGATTTTTATCCCAACATCGCTATGTGTTTCTCTTAGGATTCGTTTTTTTGTCACGGAAAAGAAATTTACTAGGATTGGATGATTTGTTTATATATTACCAAAAGGATTCAGGATTGTTAATGTCATTTTTATGCTTCAGTGAAAAATGTTCAAAAATTTTTGAAACCCAATTTAGTACTGATTTTGTCCCAAAATTGTTAGAACTAAAATTCCGAATATCAATCCTAACTTGTTCCGAATCTGTTAGAATCAAAGTTTAGAATCTCTGTCCCGACTTGTCCTGAGACAACTCAAGATGGAGATTTTAGATCTGTAATTCAGGATCGGTATTAAAGATACAGGAGAGTCAAAATTTTAGGACGGTACCAGGAATACCAAAATTCTTGAATCAAACCGAACCATGAGCAGCCCTAGTGTTCATGTCATGCCCCATCATACTTATCATCAAAATTCTATGTGGGATCAGGTGTCACATTAACCCCCCCCTTTTAGGCCCACACATCCTAGGTCTAAACTTATGGATCAAATCAAGGACTAACCAGGTGGCGTGACTTAGTTCTCATACTAAAGACTAGTCATCTACTTTGATATCAAATATCACGCCTCATACTCGCAGATCCAAAAGTGCAACAACGGGCCTGATAACACCGACGGTCAACTATTTAACCACCGTCCTCATGTGATAAGAAGATAAAGAGTACTTAAACTTATTCTTAAATACTATTCAGACTTATCATCAAATCTCATGTGAGATCGGAGTATCATAGTTCAGATCTACTAAGTCATGTAGATGGGAATAATACAGCGATACGTTCTCTTTAGTACGACTTCCCAGATATTGATTAATACAAAAAATGATATCATGAGAAGCAGGAGTTGAGCGGACTCTCCTTCCATTCCAATCAACTTCCTCAAACCACGAATGACTTTTGACAGAATCTACTCCTTGACATCCCAGTTTAGAGTTTTCATCAATCTCAAGTAACTGGATAGTATCATTTAACAAATTATGATTAGTGGATATTAATGGAATAAATAGAAGGTGTTGGACAACTTTAAAAGTAACCTTTTTAATGAGATCGACAGCATGATCACTGAGAGTTTGTGGAAGAACAAGTTGTCCTTTTGCAATGTGAGCAAATGTAAGCTCACTTACTCTTCATGATCCAAATGGCATTTCACTTGCAATATGAATTAGATAAAGGTTCTGTTGAATTTGGAATTCACCATTTCGTTGTTAAGTCAGTGATTGGCTGGATTGGTTTAGCTGTGATTAGACTGGTCGAAAGAGATATTTGACCGGTCAGATATTGTAGACCTCTTTTTACTTCCACTATGCAAATATTTCTAGAAAATTGCATAGGAACCTAAAAATCAAACGATAGGGTTCTTTGGAGTACTCCAAAAAGCCCCAAAGCAAGCTTAATTCATGAAGTGAATTCAATAATTTAATGTGAATTGGAAGGAAATTGGAGACCAAGGTAAAAACTCAGGAGCACAAATATTCAATAATTTGAAAGAAAAACTTCGTTGGATTGATTAAAAACTATAAAAGTACATAAATTTAAAGGAAAGTTGTAAAGAAAAATAGTAAAACAAGCTTTCAAACGAAATTAAGAAATGAAATATGCTCTTGAGATGATTTCTTGATGTCCTCCTTTTCTCCTGTTCATCTTCTAGCTTTTATAGGCAAAATTCCTTGGTCTCCAAGCTTCCAAGTCATGCCTCCATGATTGTAAATGGAGAAAATAGTGATCGCGGTTGCTCCATGATCGTTAATGGTGAAGTAAGAGGTTACTTGGAGAGAAATACATGCATTATCTCCTCAATAACCAACTTCCCTGAAGATAGGAAGTGTCTTGATCGAAGTCAAACTACTGGTTACAACTAACTTCCTTAAAGATATGAAGTCTCTTAATTGGAGTCAAACTCCTGGCTGGCTGCTTCTCCAATTTGCCCAAGATTCTGTTGGAAGCTGCCTGGCTTGGCTTGCTTGATCCATTTACACCTGTTTGGCCCATCCAAATGACATTCCTGACTGGTCGCTCTAGCTAGTTTGTTCGAATGATGCTTTTGGCAACCTTGTCCAGTTATGCCTTGACTTGTCTGGCTAGTTGTATTTTCAGGTGTCAATGCTTGTTCCCTTATTTGTCTTGTTATCTTGTCAAAGAAAATGGGACAAATAACTCTTCGACTTCGAAAAAATTGGCAATTGGGCTTTTTAAAGCCTCATTCCTTATCATAATCTTCAATTCCTGAAACCTAGATCAAATCAAAATTATATTTGAATTTGAAATTTCTTAATCTAATCAATGATGTTCTGTTATCTCCAATTTTGACTGGCTTAATTTCATCCCTTCAAACGAGAAATCCTTACTATTTTAGCAAACAAACCCTCGTCGTTTACCTGCACTACTTCTACTTCCTATCAATTCTTCCTCAAATGCCATAGATAGTCGTCCAATGATTCATTGCCCTAACTCCACACTAATCTTTATTTTAGGCCCCGTCATGATAGATTTAACCAGTAACCTTGATATGATCAACCATGTGAAGATGTTCGGACTGGAACTACCCATCACGAGCAACCAATGGGACCTCGCTAAATTTTCTAGCAAGTGGAGGTACTAGTCGAGCTACCATGAAGAGTATGAGTCTTGGCTTAATCGAATTTCTGAGCAACATAGGAATGAATAGTAGAAATGAGGGATTTATAACGTAGTCTACCCAACCACTTGACGTTATCCCATCAAGCAAGCACTGTTGTTGATGGTAAGCACATTCTAGAACCCGACCATCTATGTCTTTATGTTCCCCTTTAGAATGATTACCTCCATCTTACTAGACATGATAGTAATTCTTGGCCTTCCTATAAATGGTCTTCATCTTGCCTCTTTCTTGCAGGAAAAGAACCTCCCTTATGCTGTCAAGCACTCTAGGGATGTTTTTTCTTACCCTAAATTTATTCAAGCTAACTACGAGTCGACTGGTCCAACCACCGATACTGAGCACACCGCCTTCCTCATTTTTTGGGTCTGTAGATATGTTGTATGCACTAGTGTGGTTAGTGCAGTGGCTAAAAATATACACTTTGTTCACCTGATAATGACTGGCCATTCAGGTGATTTGGCTTTTTTATTTCTTGCTAGTATTTATAGAGGTCTATTCCAGCTTTCCTAAGTGATGATCAAGCGTAGAAAAATTAAGTCTATGATTGGACCTCTCTGGGTGCTTCAGATATGGTTGTACCAATATTTATCCAGCTTTGGTCTTTCCTAACTTGAGTTAATAGAGACAAATAACTTTATAACTGGTTACCACCTTTGTCGAGTTCCAGTCATTGGTTTCCCACTTGTTGATATCCTAATTGAACTCCATTCCAATCATGAGAGGACTATTTCTGACTTGTCCCTTTATATTTCTGGGATTGTTGGCTCGGACTAGTTGAAGAATGCCAAAGGAAAACCTACAAAGAAAAATTAGTTTTACCTGCTGACTGCTCGTGACCTATTGTTGGGAATCCATCCAGGTGGAACTCATAGTATGATTTGTTCTGAACCATACAATCCCCATTGCGTTACCCAGTAATTTGGTTTGGTGCAAGGTATTCAAGCACCTTCTGACTTCCTTGTTCCTTTTTATAGTCATACTGAATGGCCAAGTGAACATCTGATCATCCATCAGGCAAAGCTTGAGGAAATGCTTCCTTACTTTATTTTTTATGAGTTCCTTCCCTGTATAGCAACTACTCCTGACTTTGATACTTAGTGGACTTCTTTGAGCAACATGTTGTTTGATTCACTAGTTGATGTTTGGCTCACCAACCTAAACATACAAGAACAAGAAGTGTCCAGCTCTATTGTTGCCCTTGAGACTACTATTCTAGCTTCCACATCTGGTTGCCGTTCCAGGAGACAACATACACAAAAAATTGCGCATGTGCCAAATAACATCCTATACAATATGACTTGCTAACCTTCTCAATTAATCCTAATATGGTATGCTTCATCCAGCAGGTGGAGATGCTGATGACCCCATTGATATTGAAACAAAAACTCTTTAACTCAAACAAAAAGCAAAAATAATAATGCAAACCCCCCAAATCTTCTCCTTCTCAAGTAAATAATATCTTGACTAGGCTGCCTCTTGTAATTTCACCTTACATGATTATTTTGTGTAGCCCAAGAAAAAGAGAATTGCCGAGTCTTCTACCAAGCAACCCTTCAGTCAACCTATTGAAGAAGGAGATAAAGAAGACTCCCCTCTAAATGTGCTTAAAAGAGAACTTGATGCATTTTTCAGAGTCTCTAGTGAGAAAGAAGATCAACCATCCGTTCAAGAGCATTTTAGTTTTCTAAAAACAATGATTGACCAACATTTTCCAACTAATAAAGAAGCCCATATCAAATTAAAGTGAACTCTGTACACTTTTTGTGATGCCTCTGACTTTTCAGTTGATGTCCAGACACTATATATACTGTTAGGCTTTGCAATCTCCTCATTAAGCTTTGATATTAGCTATCACTAGTAGAAATTGGATGAAGTTGAAAATAAGCTAAGTGAGACCAGCAAACTTACTTTTGAGAATGAATCACTCTCCAGCCAATATGAGTAAGTTTTCATCGACTTATCTATTACTGAGGAAATCCTGCAGGAAATTAAAGAGAAAACAAAAAACTTTACATCGGAGATATTTAGGCTACAGTCAAAGTTGGCCCAAGCTAAATCTATCGTCCGAGTTGAGACTACCAAATAGAAATCCCTGCAGAGGGCCATTTCTCAGTTGTGCCACAATACAAGGAAAGTGAAAAACCAACTTGGGAACCTAGAGAGCCGAGAGTCCTTCTTGAGTAAAGAGAAAGCCAACTGTCTAAACATGCTTGAGAAACTGGAAACTCGCTGGGAAAACACCTGTGCTATGTTGAGTGTCCCTGCATCTTGCCAGGCGGAACAAGTTGAAACGGGGAAGCAAGCTGCTAAAATGGTAATTGGCCCAATGAATCTACCTGAGAATAAAATCATCTGGCTGACTTTCTTTTAGAAACTTGCCAATTTTCTCTTTTTGATTCTTAACATTGTTTTGTTGATCCAACAGGAAAACAACCTAGAGCGGAAAACATTGGCTTGACTGCTTCTGAGAAGGATATTGCTACACTAGTAGTCAAGATGTCTGATTAAGCTAGTGTATCTAGCCAGGCAAGCAAAGCTGAGAACCAAACTATAACTAGCAGTACACAGCCAAGTCATCCTAAAATGGTTCCTGGAAGTAATGAAGTTCTCAACCCAACTCCTTTGCAAACTATCTTCCTTGACTAGTCTCCCAGCTACCCTCTACTAGTTGAATTTGAAAACAATTAGGCTAGACCTGCTGGCCTGTAACTGTGGTCACTAGGGCGGTCAACGGGCCAGATATATCTAGACCCGGCTTAAACCCGTTTACCCGCTTAACTTATATAATTGGGTCCGGTTATAGATATTATAGTTTCGAACATGATTATCCATTTACTCGATTAATTTAAAAAATATTATATAACATATTATATAAAATATTTATTATATTATATTATATTATATATGTTAAAATGGTATATTAATGTAACAAATTAAACAAGTTTACATACTGTCAAGCAAAGTATAGGCCATATTTTTTATTCTAAAAATAACTTCTTATCTTTATAAGAATGAAGTGTAAATCATTTAATAATTTTATAAATAATTTCACAATTTGCGATATACTTTCCTTAATTTTTATTATATATATAATTTCTTATTCTACCCAAATAATTTTATAATATTGTATCAAAGTGTTGAAGTTCTCAATTGAGGAAAAATAAAATAAATATTTTAGCTGGTTTGGAAGAAAAAATAAAAGTTAACTAACAAGCAAACATATATTTAATTGAATTGAGCAATAGACTTGTCCTTTAAATCTATTTAATCTGTATTTTCTCTCTCTCTTTTTTTTTTTTTAAGTTTTCACCCGACCTGGACTCGATACTTAGATACACGAGTATGGGTCTTTTTATTCCAAACCCACCAAATATTCAGGTGGGATCTGGAACTTTTTTTTTTAAACAGGTCCGGGCCCGGGTCCGGGACAGGGCGACCCGGACCCAATCCGATCTGTATACACTCCTAGTGGTCACTAGACACTTTTCTTTTAAAAAATTTAGAATGGTTATAAAAGCGGTTGGCCTATAGCTGGGACAATTCTCCCAACTTTTTCTTAATTTTGAATCCTCTCCCATATGGAAGGGTAGTAAGGCTTTAAAAATTTACCATTTATGCTCTTCTCCAATTCTAGCCCTTCTGGTTTTATTAACTTGTAAGATCTTCCTTGTATGACTTAATTGATCAAGTAATGGCCTTCCTATGTAAGTGATCACTTATCAATCCTCGGGTCTTTTGGATTGGCTGGCAGAATGATTTTCCAGACCAAGTCACCAGCTTTGAACACTTTCTTCCGGACCTTTAGATTATAAGATCTAACTACCTTTTCCTTGCTAGTTTTCAAAAGCTCAAGGGCAAATAGCCGAACATCATCCAGGACATCCAACTTTAAAATCATAGCTTGCTGATATTCATCTGACTGCAAACCATGTTGTCTAATCACCCTAGTTGATTGGACAGAAATCTTAAGTGATAGAACAACATCCTGGCAATAAATTAATTTGAAAGGCGTGAATTCGATTGCCATTCTCTTTGAATTTCGAAGGTCCAAAGAACTTGGTTTAATATTTTGTGACACTTTCAAGGATGGTCTTTAACATTCTTCTTCAGCATATAAATTAAAATACAGTTAGGAGCTTCTACTAATTGGCTATTAGCCTGAGCATAGTATGACACAAAATGAATAATCTTAATACCAAACTACTGAGCAAATGAGATCATTCTATCACCAATAACCATTGTACCTTGATTGGTTGCAATGGATTTTGAAATATCAAATTGGTAAATAATTTCCTAGCTAACTTTGTCCATTAGTGTGCTTCAACCCACTTAGTGAAGTAGTTAGTGGTGGCCAAAATAAAAGTATGCTCTTTTGAGGATGATGGATAGATCTTACCAATGCTATCTATTGCCTAGCTGTGGAAAGACTATAGCTTAATGACTGGATGGAGTTGTGTAGCCGAGACTCTTTGTAACTTCCATGTTTCTGGTAGCTCGTATATCCTTTGGCATACTTGAAGCAATCTGATGTAATAGTAAGCCAATAAAAGTTATACCTATGTATTGTCCATCTAAGTTTAAGCTTGATAAGTCCTACACAATCCTTCATGTACCTTAGCTTTTGCAAGCAAAAATTCCTCTTTCCTCAGGCACTTGAGTAGCAAGGTGTTGTGACTTCTTTTGTACAAGTCACCATCTACCAATAAGTAATTTGTTACCATATTCTTGACTTGCCGACTGGACTTGGCAGACGGATCTTTCAAGCAAGCAATGAGACTTGTCTGCCTATCTTTAGAAGGTTAGTCATCAATACTGCACACATGGTTTTTTCTTAGCCTGACAAATATATTCCTCCAGAAGCCTATTGTGCCAAATCATTAGCTTCATTATTGTTCCTTTGGCATATGTATGATCAACATATCTATAAATTACCCGATCAAACCAAAGGTCTTTTTGTTGCAGGGGAATTAACTTTGAATTCAAGCATTTATACTTTCCAGTCGACTATTTGATCACCAATTACGAGTCACAAATGATTTGTACTGCCTGGACGCCCTTTGCAGCAGACACTTCTAAGCCAATGATAAGAGTCTTATACTTTGCTTGGTTATTAGTGCAAACGGTGTCTAGCTCAAATAAGAACCTTCCTTTGTGACCGCCTAGGGAAGTAATGGTTAGACCAGCTCCTACCTCTTAACTAGTCTTTGATCCATCAAATGTCAAAATCCTTAGCTGGATATTTATATACTGTTGTGCAACTGTGACCAAATCCTCAACGTGCAAATATGGACGTATTCGGCCAAGAAATTTACCACTACCTGACTTTTGACTTCTTGAAGTGGAATGTATTTGAGGGCAAATACATTAAGCTTGACGACCCTTTTCATTATCTTGCCTTGTAGTGCAGGCCAGTTGAGGAGATATCTGACTATGTCTACTTTACACAATATATGCACCTCTATTGACAATAAGTAATATTCTAACTTAGTTCAAGCATAATATATATATATAAAAAAAAAGATTAGCTTTTCAACAGGAGAATACCTAGTTTTAGTGTCATTGAGCAGTCTGTTGAGGTAGTATATAGCTTACTCAATTTTATATTGGTTATCTTGCTCCAACAAGTATCTAATTAATTCTTCAGCTGCCGAAATATAGAGCTTGAGCGACTGATCTGATTGAAGGAGTAATAGTACTGGCGGATTAGTTAATGATTGCTTGATTTGACCGAACGAGTCTTGCTGTTCCATTCCCCAAACAAATTGCTCTGCCTACTTTAGTCTTAACAAGGATGAAATCCCAGCTCAATTAGTCACAAGCGCTTTAGGAAGTTGATTTTCCTGATCAACTAGGCAATGTCTTCTTATTTCTAAGAGGTCTAAATTCCATGATTGCTTTTGCCTTGTTGGAGTCTATCTTGATCCTTTTATGATGAACAAAGGAGCTTTAAAATTGATCGACCGCGACTCCAGTGACATATTTAGCTGAATTCATTTTCAAGCTATATTTCTGCATCATGATAAAGTTCATTACCCATTGTAAAGTTACTCTAGCATTCTTAAGGCCGAATGGCATGGTGACCCACCAAACCGTTCAATCGATCCTGAGCATCGAAGGCTGATTTGTGAACATCTTCCTTAGTTATAAAAATTTTGTTATAACCTAAATATTCATCCTTAAAGTTAAGGAATTGATGGACGGCTGCTGCATCTACCGGCATATCAACTATCAATATGACATACTCATCTTTAGATGTTGTCAGGTTCAAGTCACAAAAATCAATGCAAACCCATATCTAACCGTTCTTTTTAATGACTAGTACTATGTTGGAGATCCATTTAGCATATCGGGCTATCAACTGCTCTATCCTGAGATCATGGGTATGATCTTAGGATTGAAGTATCTAACCGCCTACTTGTGTGGTTTGTAGCCATTTTTTATCGATAGCCGATGTTTAATGATCCTTGTGTCTAGCCCAGACATCTCATGGTAATCCCAAATGAAACATTCCTTGCAGCTTTTAATAATAGCAACCAATCGAGTACTTTACTCCTCACTCAATAATATACTTACTCTAGTCATATGGCGTTTGTTTGGTCAAAATCAATGAGTGGATCCTGAGAAACAAAACTGAGTTCTTTTTTAAGCAAAGATTCTCCTAAATTATCCTCTAGCTATGGTTGTAACAAGGATGGGTTGTCATCCTTTGTCGTCCGGTTGTTTAAATGATATTTTGAACAACAATTTGGTAGGTCGTGCTTTGTAACTGAAAACAAGCCTTAGTCAGGCTGACGTCGTGAACTCCTATCCAGGTTGAATAGTCTCTATCTTAATGGGCTTGAAAGTTAGAGATAGTACATAGCCTCAACTATCTTTAAGTCTGTCTAAAAATTATTCTTATCAGCTTTCAATGCTTCAACCTGCCCGTCATTCCAAAATAGCAACAATTGATGTAATGTAGAAAGGACACATTTATTAGCATGTATCCAGTCCTAGTCCAACAAGATTGAATATGAAAGTTTTCCCTCAATGATAAAGAAAGATGTTGAGTTGGTCCTTAAACCAACTATTACATTTAAAATCAGGACTCCTAATATTAGAGTGATAGTGTTGGTAAAGCTAGTCATCTGCATGTTCATTGCCACCAAGTCTACTATTAACTTTCTCAACATCTTAAGTGTTGAAACAGGCATGTTGTTTAGAATGACTTCCCCGTCAACAAATACTTGAAAATGGATCTACCATTTACATGAGTTTTGATGTATAAAGGTTTCAAATGAATGGCTATTTCTTCTGTCAGTTTAGCAAAAAACATGTCGGATCCCTTTGTCTGGTCTAATTGATCTGTTGGGTCAACCCACTCAGCTACTATCTTGTCAGTAACAAAGCTATCTCCTGCTAATGTCTTTCTACACTCATTCCTGCAAAACTTCACAGGTAGAAAACCAAACTTCAGATTCCATTCCTTCCAATCCGATTAGCAAGTCATATCCCATGGCATTTTGGTTATACTTTTGATGCACTCTCTTCTTTTTAATATTCTATTTTGAGTTGCAGTAAGCATGAAAAGTATTGCACTTATGTAACTGAATATTTAGAGCTGAGATGCATAATGTTAAAATCCATCCATGTACCTTAAAAACCACTTTCCAAGCTATCTTTAATTCATTCTCTTGCAAAAATTTTAACCGGTCAAACACGAATTGTCTACTAGGACGTGACTAGTTTGCCCCCTATCTCTCTGAAACCTGGCTCACAAATCTATCTTTTGTTGGGGTTAGCTGGTCTACTAGCCAGTAAATGACTCACGATGTAAGTCCGGCTAGTCGACTGCTTTCCTTTTAGAATCCACAACTTTTTCATATGAGATGGCTCAACTCTTGCAATATTCACCATATTTTGATCGGCTATCTATCTAGCCACCTCTTTTCTAGTTTAGTTGTCCCATTTTTTCTTTCTTTCTTTTTTTTTTTTGTGCTGCACTTAACTTGCTTATAGCTATCACTAATCCATCCTTAATTGGTCAACTCTAGCTACAGGTGAGGCCTATCGTGATAAATCAGAAAAATCATGTCAAATTAGGGTCTCCCTTAATTGAAGATGCATTTGATCAACAACAATCTATATATATTCTGATTCTGGTAAGAGTGTCTGGCATATTTCCTTCAACTGCCTGAACCTTTCTAGAAAATCTGTAACAGTCTCACCGGCCTTTTATTTAATAGCTAAAAGATCAACTATTGAGATGTCCAACTGAGGTTGGTAGAACCTTTTATGAAAAATTCTTTCCATTTTGGGCCAACTTTGAATAGAGTTAGGTAATAGATTTGAATACCAAGTAAAAGCATGATTGGTAAATGATAATAGAAAAAGATGAAATTTATGTTATTTACTCTTGCCTATCTCACCACATTGAATGGTGAAGCTACTGATATGCTTTATAATGGTCTTACTATCATCTCTCGAAAAAAGTGGTAAAGTCCAGAACCTTGAAGTCTTTGGAGAAAGTCAGTATTGAGTCTATCCACTGGGGATAAGACTTCTGATAGACAGTTTTCTCTGTACCAGTGATTGTTAGACCGAAGTATTCCTCAAAACATTGGATATTTGAATCCACTTGTTGTTGAACACTAAAATTCTATAGTTGGACTATGCTCTTTAGTTGATAGGTCTGCGAAGTTGAGGCAACCAGTGGGAACTGTCCGCCTTTCATTTTGTGCTGTGCTAGCACAAAAACAATAGTTGGTCGTGTATAACCCCCATTATAGATTTTCCTACTTGCTGTGCTATAGTATACATCGATTGGCTGCCTAGGACAGTACTGTACGACAGTCCAACTGTCTTAATTGGTATAAAGGATCCCGCTACTACCTTACCTCTTGATCCAGTCACTAGATACTGACCTGCAGGGTATGTTGGTTGATGCCCCCGACATATATTAGTTGTTGTTCTCCAAAGTAAACTAGTTGCTGGGCCTCAATTCTATAACTTATAGGTGATTGAACATATGTATAGGGACATGTCATAGGTGATGATAATGCACCAACCACTAAGTTTAGGTTCTCTATTGGAGGTATCTTTTCTGTTATCACGGAGTGATCTAGGCAGGCTACTGTCACCCTATCATACTATAGTTTTGTTAGAGGTATTGACTGTCTAGGAACTTGAATTGTCCTCTACATCTATAGAGTGGCTGAATAGACTAAACTAGGCACTGGCCAGTGACTTTCCATTACCATAAAAAGCTCATTTCGCAACGTTAGTTTAAATACGATCGCCATCTATTGCACTAGACTTTGAAGCAACTCATTTGTGGCCGAAAAAAATGTAGAAGCCTCAGCTCCCATTGACATTTGAGGTGCACTTTTTGGCCGACTGGGATTTGTACTCGAACGTTCTTCCATCTGGCTAATTATGCGACCAAATCATAATTGCATTCAACGGAACCTACACTTGATGGTCTCACTAGGTGTGACAAGAATAAGGTATTGAATCTAGAATTCACCGTTTGATCGTTAAGTCAGTGACTGGTTGGACTAGTTTAGCTGTGATTGGATTGGCCGAAAGAGACACTTGGCTGGTTAGATGTTCTACACATCTTTTTACTTCCACTACTACACAAATATTTTTGAGAAATTACACAAGAAGCTGAAAATCAAACAATAGGATTCTTTGGAGTATTCTAAAAAGCCCCCAAGCAATCTTAATTCACGAAGTGAATACAATAAACCAGTGTGAATTAGAAGGAATAAACTGGGGACCAAGGAATAATCTCGAGAGCACAAATACTCAGTAATTTGAAAGAAAAACTTGACTGGAATTGATTGAAAGCTGTAAAAGTAAAAAAATTTAAAGGAAAGTTGTAAAAAAAAAAATAGTGAAACAAGCTTTCAAATAAAATTAATGAATGAAATATACTATTGAGATGATTTCTTGATGTCCTCCTTTTTTTCCTATTCATCTTCAAGATTTTATAGGTAGAATTCCTTGGTCTCCAAACTTCCAAGTCACGCCTCCATAACTGTAAATAGAGAAAATAGTGATCACGGTTACTCTATGATCATTAATAGCAAAGTGAGAGATTACTTAGAGAGAAATCTGTGCATTATCCCCTCAATATCTAACTTTCTTAAAGATAGGAAGTATCTTGACTGAAGTCAAACTCTGGTTGGCTGCTTCTCCGACTTGCTCGGATTCTATTAGAGGTTGCCTGGCCTAGTTTGCTTGCTTGACCCAATTGCATCTGTTTGGCCCATCCAGATGATGCTCTTGACTGAGATGGCCTGTCCGAACGATGCTCCTGGCAACCCTGTCTAGTCATGTCTTGACTTGTTTGGGTAGCTGCATTTTCAGGTGTCAATAGTTCCCAATGCCCACCTATGCAAATTCACAAATGAAATAAGAATCTATAAAGATGTATCTATGGTAATGGACATCATAAAAGCAATAAAGGACAAAACAAAAAAGAAAAATAAAAAATAAAAAATAAAAAATGAAAAGGTTGAAACGAAAACTTTTGCCGCCTAGATTCTAGAGGAATATAAGCTACTTAGCATTGAAAAGCAATACATAATAGAAGTATTTACTACCATATTACAGTAGTAATATCTACTTTTTAAGTATATTAACATTCTTTGGAAAAGAAAAATATCAATGAACAACAAATGATTAAAGAACAATTGCAGCATAAGCCACCTAATAGTAGTCAAATAATGGTTATAGCTTTTGTTGTTTGACTAAGCTCATCAGGTGCTACACAAATTCTAAGCATATCATCCCTTATACTCTTCTTTGGTTCTATCATTTTTGTTCCAGTGGCCAAATTATCTCTAAATGTTTCTTCTATTACTATTTTTAGTTAGTTACTTTAGGTGTAAGCTTTCCAAATAAACATGAAAAAAAAAAAAAAAAATCTTTCCCTTGCACTATTTCTAGAGCTAAATAGTCAGCCATCCTCCTTATTGTAAAAGTTCTCTCCATAAATTGACCAGATAACTTTTTCCCATATCTGAAGTCCACTAGCTACAGTGAAAAGATTAAAATCGAAATGATTTCAACTAAACATCTGAAGTAATCATCTTTTGTATAAAAATATAATTTCATGTTAAGCCAGTGTCCACAGGGGTCCATAACGTGAGATGATTCAAGGCTAATAGTACTAGAAAACTAACCTGTATATATCTTGTCTAGTGAAATATTAGAACATCAGGAGAAACTCCTCCATAGAAAATACTATTCTGGGAAGTTATGATCCAATATGTGTCCACAAGTGGGAATTCTCTTATTATCAGCATTACATCATAAATCAAATATGACCTCATACATATCGTACCTTGTGCAAATTTTCCCAAGCAGTAACAGTGGAGGTAGCACAAAACCGTGCACATGGTTCATCAATCTCGCTGTGCAGTATTTATGCTACAAAACAAGCAAGGCATGTGTCCAATAGTATGCCAGCGTGTGTTTGATCAGCACAGGTGCATACACCCCACGGCATACAATCATACAAGCTTATGTCATTTATTAAATTCTATTCTTTTAAAACTTGAGATTCTTTTTCTAGTCTTTTAATCCTCTGCTTGGAGAAACTTTTCAAGCTAAGCAAATTGCCTGCATTGGAGGCAACAAAAAAGAGAAGCGATCCTTTTAACTACTTTGAAAAATAGATTTGTTTTCCAATTGCAATTTTCCAAGTAATCCATTCATATTTTCCGAGTAACTACCACCTGACTAACTTTATATGATAAGCAACAATAACTAGTTACCAATATTTAGTGGCATCAAGGAGTGGAAAGCTTTTACTCTTTAGATTGATTTCTTAAAAGAAAAGAAAGAAAGCACCAACCTGAATCCCTCAGGCACACAAGGCCATTGTCGCAGGGGTCTGTCAAATAACAGAAGGTTCTCCACTCCTAAATCACAGAATTAACATGTAACTGTACTTGCCTTTCATTTCTGTGATTCTTGGAAACATAAGCTAAAGTAGACTAAAGTAGTCCTTACCAAATCAGAAAGCTTAACCTTCTCAATAGCTGAAGTATCCAAGTCTTTAATATATTCCTTGGATAATTTTACAGAATTGCCTTTTGGTCTAGGAAATTGTTCAGTAGCAGAACTTAGGTTCAGAAGATTGAGAAGTATAACTTGACAAGAAGAAAAGCCAATGAAACTAAAAACCTCATCCAATTCAAACTAGACAATTAGTGCTCTTGTGGATATAACTTGTAAACAGGATCAATGCATAACTATGATCATCCTGTTAAAGCTTTGCCAAAGGACCTGCAACTAATTTGAACTTTTCTTTTGTCAAGACAGCACATAAAACCTCGCCCACAACAGTGATTCTCAATTATGCAATGCATTCACCAAGAAGTGTTCATTCTCCAAAATAGCTCCCTTTATTATCTGTGTGGCGAAGACCCCAAATTCTACACTTCCAACAACATAAAAGCAGTCACCTTCACCGCCCTTCAAAATGATAGATCCATTACGCTTGAGGCTAAAACTACCAAAATTTTATGGATAGCAAAAAGAAGCTCTGAGATAAGAAGTCAATATACTCATAGCTGGGAGAACAGTAGCAAACAGAGAAGTAATCCACCAGAAAGAACCCCCAGAATTTGCATATTTTTGGTAGGAAAGTAACGATATTTTCAATAAAGTTTGCTTTGAGCTCAGCATCCATAAAAAAGGGGAAGGTACCGGTAGCTAATATAAATGCTTCATGCAGAGGAGCAACAATTAGGCTTAGTTTGGGAGTTTAAAAAAGGAGAGAAAAGAAGAGAAGTGGGTTCTCTTCTGTTGTTTGGCAGATTTTTTGTAGAAAGAAAGGAAGAGAAATGGAGTGATCTCAGTAGCCAAAATTCTTTCTCTCCAAATTGGAGAGAAAAGGATGGAAAGAAATGTGCATTTAAGGTATTTTTTTTAAATGGCAAAATAATCCCTTTCAAGAACAAGTTATAATTTTAAATACCCACCATATCCTCACGTTATAACCACACTGCCTCCTAAACTCTCAAGGATATTTTGATAAATTGATTTTAATAATTTTTTCTCTCTCCAAATTCTCAAATGAAAAAAATAACTCTTCTTTTTTTTTCTTTCCTAAACTCTCAAACAACATTAGACATATATTACTTCTCTTCCTTTTTCTTCCTTTCTCTCCAAACTTAAAATTTCTCTTCTTTTCTTTTCTTTCCTAAACTCGCAAACTAGCCCTTAGAGTTGTAACCTAACTCTTCATGGTTAGAACAGTCACAACAACGAAAACTTGTCCTCAGAGCATATTCCTAAACTGAAACTTCAAGTAAAATATCTTTTTTTTTCAATTAAAGTCGCAATATGTCAAAGGGATACAAATCATCCAGTAAATATGCAAAAAGAACTTTCTCCAAGCTTCAAATTTCAGATTGCAAACTACAGTTACCAATAATTAAAAGACAACTATAGTACTTACACCTTTCAACTTGAATTTCCTACCTTAACTACATACTGATGGAAAATTTGAATATATATATATATATATATATATATATATATATATATATATATATATATATATATATATATATACTAGTAAGGATTCTTGCGTGAGATGCAAGTTTGGGTACCCGAGATATTTTCATTGATATCAGTACATTGAATTTTGATTCAGGTAATTTTAGCTAATTTTGTTACAATTTATTGCAGGGCTACTTAAAAATTCAAGTATTAACTATGCTAAGCTTGTTAAATATCCGTTAAACCCAAGAACTTAAGAGAAAGGTTGTTTTTGGGGTTCTTTACTTTTAACTGAAGTTCTAGAAATCTCTTCCTTCCACAGTTGGTTTGAAAGTGAGGTGTATATTAATTAGTGCATCCGTATGAAACCAAGAAACAAGGGATAACATACATGATATCTCAAAAGTAAGGACATATGAGAAGTGTGCAAATAGCATAAGATAGTGACACCCATGTATAAAAAACCATAAGAATTCCCATATGCATTAAATTTACAATTATTTATGATGGAAAGGCAATCTACTTGATTCACTTTTTGTCATGGCCAGTTTGCTTAACCACCATATTTGAAATTCACTATCAATTCACAATTCCCTTTCTTGTAAAATTACACCTTATTTCTTGTAAAATTACACCTCCCTCTAAAACTGCAGATGACCCCACTCTTAAGACAATGATCTTCCCCTTGGATAGCTTTAAAGTTTTGTTTGCTCCCACCATGCAAAACAAAGCCAAAAGTTTGTCACTAAGTAGCAGAAGACGTGTTTGATTTTCAGTTGTATGTTAATTTACATAAGCATGTCTAAATGCACCTGTTTGCAAAAGTAATAGTGCAGGGAAGTTAAATCTAAGCTAAAAACATGAAGTACCTCCAGATGGAATCAAATGTGCAGAACGCCATACATATGCTTAAAGCAATCCATACTCAAATGAACCCATAAACTGATAGCAGAAGAGAATGGAATCTTAAGTTAATGAAATGATTATTTGTGTTTGTGCAACAAACTGATAGCAGAGGAGAAGGGTTCTCCTAAAGAAGAGTGAAAAAGCATTCTACAACCATATGGATGTACTACAATGCCTATGCTTGTTACTATAGCATTCATGACTTTTAGAACTTCTCCACATTGCTAAGAGGACTAAAAGGCAAGTGAGTGAATAGAATTATTTTATGTTAGGGAAGGGACACCCATGTATAAAAAATACAGGAATTCCCATAGGCATTAAACTCACAATAATCTATGGGGTATTTTTACACTAAGGCAAAGAATGTTAGCATAATAGCATTCTTTCATGAACTTGAAATTCTTATAATCCTATTATTGCATAATCCTTTTATCTCTTGAAATTCTTTCATGAACTATTTTTTACACTAATCCTTTTCCTGCAGCAGATAAGTTGGTCCAAAACTTGTAAAGAGATAAGAGATTCAACAGAAACCAAACTAATTGATGTATTGAACTTGTTTATGATATTAACCCACTTCAAGTGGAGATGACCAAGGGCTTCCTATAGATCACCTAATGCTAGTAATTGCATCCACTGAATGTGCTAGCTAAGAACTATTAAGTAGGATTAGTCAATGGCACTGTAATACTTTGACCAATTTCATAGCTTTTGCACTAAACATGCATCACACAAAATAAAGCCTATTTGGCCACAAAATAGTGCATTGATTGACCACATTTCAACACAATCTGGAGCATGTTGTGCAAAATAGTAAAGGGTGATTCTACTTCAACTCAAACCACAAAGAATGATAGGAGGATATAGTAAAGCATTATATGTGGCTCCATGAGTCTAGAATCTCATACAAAACTCAAATTATGTTGAATCAAATCAGGAATGTGTTTTGGAATTAGGCCTACCATGAATAAGGATATCATTACTAATTGCGCTCACTTGGATAGTGTCCGAGTTGCTCTATCATCCAACTTTCATGAGGGGCAACATGAAATGGAGTATATTGCTGCAAAATTTTACATCAAAATTAGAAACAAAGCATTCAAGTTGTAGTTTTAAGAAACTCTATATAGATATATATAGTAATCCTATGATTGAAAAAGATAGGAACTCATAATGCCAAAAGGTTTAAGGAAGTTTCTGCTTCCTATTGGAACATCAAGAAGATGAGCAAAAGGAAAGTACATAAACCCTTAGTATGTCCAATTGCCAAGAGGCATGGGCATTCCAAGGCCAATTCCTACAATAGAGGACAAACTAATATTGGTTCAAACCATTCCTTTGATCACCACTCTGATGGAGCAAGTTCATTTGATCAGTAAGTCAAAACCAGACATTTAATTTGACAGTAATTGAAGCTAATAGAGAATACTATCCGGTTGATTGGTAGGGTTGGAGGGTGGAGAAGCCCATGAATGAATTATACTCTGCACAATAATGGAAAAAATTGAACTTGAGCTTGATTTCTGTACATGATAACAACCTTAAGAATAACTGTCTCCAAGTTCATGATGACAAAATAAAAGTTCAAGAGGAAAAAAAGAAAAGCATGGTTAGTAAGTACCTCCATCTTTTCCATAAGTGCTTTGGCTGTAGGAACAAGAGAGAACTATGTGCCGAGTTCTGGGCTTGATGAAACCTTCTTCAACTCCATTGTCAAATAATGCTAGCAAATAGTTATAGCAACCATCTAAATTGAGCAAGCCAACCTGTTGCGCAGAAGTGGTCCAACGGTAAACAAACTTTTCTCGCTATCATACGCAAATTGCTTTCCAGCTAACTCAGTATTATACGTTTTTTGCACTCTTTCCAATACTCTTCTACTAACTCCCTTCGCATTGACGGGTCGTCCATCTTTATAGAAAAGGGCAACCTTCACAAAGGAAGTTTGAATGAACAAAGATGCACACATAAACCATACAATTTTTCAAAGACTAAAACGAATAAGACATAGGACATACACTGTAATGGAAGAATTGCCCTTCATTTGCACCTGTAATAAAATAAGCTACATTGTGGGTTCCTTGAATTTTTGATTAAATTAAATGATAGGACTTAATGACAAAGATATTATCAAAGTCACAAATTAAACCATTGTACTCAATGTCTTTGGGGCAGAGAGAATTCCAATTTTTTAGACCAGTGATGAAGAGGAAATTTGCTCTCTTCTCATTTATTATGCTAACTGTTGAAATATTCTAATGGTTGTGGACCTTTAAAACTGATCAAGGTGAATCATGTGGAGCTATCATATTACAAACTTAATTTTTCACTTCTGAAATACCCAAAGGAACAAGACTGATACTATTTTTTCTCTAAAAACTGGCCCACCCCATCCCTCCCCATGGAAAATGCACATGCAACCTTGACTTCACTTCAACTACTTAGTGTTTTACGTTTGATTCAACTAAAAGCCAAAAAGGATAATATTTCATGACATAAGCATCATATGGTTAAATGGAATCGATTTTTCACTGTATAAGCAATTTCATAATTAGAAAGACAAAACTAATAGGAGGTAATCCGATTACAGAAATTTGATGATATGCTACCTAAAAATTAGGGAAAAAAATATTTTTATCTCTAACAGTTAAAAGATATAAAAAAGAAATATTCATAAGGAAGCAAATCCATTTTATGCTTGAACTTATTAGTATATAGAACAGCACCCTAAGATGAGACATAGGACATACACTGTAATGGAAGAATTGCCCTTCATTTGCACCTGTAATAAAATAAGCTACATTGTGGGTTCCTTGAATTTTCGATTAAATTAAATGATAGGACTTAATGACAAAGATATTATCAAAGTCACAAATTAAACCATTGTACTCAATGTCTTTGGGGCAGAGAGAATTCCAATTTTTTAGACCAGTGATGAAGAGGAAATTTGCTCTCTTCTCATTTATTATGCTAACTGTTGAAATATTCTAATGGTTGTGGACCTTTAAAACTGATCAAGGTGAATCATGTGGAGCTATCATATTACAAACTTAATTTTTCACTTCTGAAATACCCAAAGGAACAAGACTGATACTATTTTTTCTCTAAAAACTGGCCCACCCCATCCCTCCCCATGGAAAATGCACATGCAACCTTGACTTCACTTCAACTACTTAGTGTTTTACGTTTGATTCAACTAAAAGCCAAAAAGGATAATATTTCATGACATAAGCATCATATGGTTAAATGGAATCGATTTTTCACTGTATAAGCAATTTCATAATTAGAAAGACAAAACTAATAGGAGGTAATCCGATTACAGAAATTTGATGATATGCTACCTAAAAATTAGGGAAAAAAATATTTTTATCTCTAACAGTTAAAAGATATAAAAAAGAAATATTCATAAGGAAGCAAATCCATTTTATGCTTGAACTTATTAGTATATAGAACAGCACCCTAAGATGAGACTGAAATGAAAAAAAGGTAAATTAGATAACAACTCAGGACATTATTCAATGAGGCCAAAGAACCTACAAAACATTAAATTAACAATGTTTCTGACAAAGGATTGGCAAGTGCTGAACATCTCAAAAAACCAGGATGCAGTATCCGTTCATACAATGCCTACCCACCAAAATTGGGGAAAAAAAATTTATAGACATGCCTCCTATCACAAGTTACGTAGATACAGATATATAATACTATATTTGATTTAGATATATCCATATGAATGCAACAATTATCATTATTGGTCAGTAATGAGGCTGTAATTATTAGCTTGTCAATTTTCAGTAATATCTTCTTCCAATACTCAAAATAGAGTATTGGTATGATAAATAATATGTAACAAATGGTAAGATTTAAAACACCTATAGATAGAGGCTTATGCCATTATGCAGAATATTAGCAATATAGCTTCTACAAAGATGACTAATGCCATAATCCAGGTGAGCATCAAAATCCTTCTCCTGTGATCTTTCAAAGAATTCAACATCAGAACATTAATCACTAATAATCAATATCGAATATACGGACTCTGTGTCACGATGCTTACTTTGTTTTTGAGATACTCATAATTTGTTCAGTGTGACTGAATTCAAGCAGTTCGGTCCTGTTAAAAGAGAAATAAGTAAGCTTCTGTGAACTAAATTAAAGTAATAATGAGCATCTTCATCACAATATCTATTGCCTCGAACCAAAGCTTACCAATGAATAACAAACCACTCTATCTTATTTAGATATTGATTCCCAGCCAACATAGATTTCAATGTAATCGAAATTTTCCATCTTCACAGATGATGAAAACAAAAAATGATACAATATACCACATCTTACCATTTCTAGTCTTGTGACAACAAATGACAACTAACCCAAAAGTACATATAGGTCATGGCTTATAGGAATTGCAACAATATGAAGACAATGACTTAGAAATGTGAAAAAATAGCACACCTTAACCCAAAAAGCTGATAATGAAATGGAGTTACAAATTTGAATACTTAGGGATTCCTTCCAAAGAAGATTTTTCACTTATACATCAGATTAAAGCCAGTGCCTTTGATCATTAACCTAATTTCACGTAGACATAGATAGCTAGTTTGTATTGTTGAAGACCAAACGTGTTAAGAGTACATAATGGCATCTTAGAATGGACCTTTTCTTTGAGCTTTTTAAGAATATGGAAATCATATGTATATCTTGAAAATTAAACTATTTCACTATCAAACAAGACTTTCAAGAACATTTTATTGCATTGGAAATCAAGCTATCTAGCTAGCTTTTGGTTCCCTCTTCTCCTCTGTTATCTAAGTTCTTTCAGACAAGTTCTAAATATTCTCGAAGAAGAACATTTCATTCCAGCTCTGAAGATATAAAGGGTAAATTCAAATGTTTTATCATTTCAACAACTTCTAGTACACCAAGAGCCTTACTATTTTCAATAGCATTTAGAGCAGCAAGCCTAAAATCATTAACAATCTAGGGAGTTTCATCTGTTCTTAGCTGTCGTGGAGGAGAAAAATTTTAAATGTCAAAATCATTTGCTTGATATTGAGGGGTTACTCCTTGTCCGTTGAAGAGATTGGAGCCTGTGCATTGGGATGATGGCCTGAAAATGGCAGGCAGATGAAACAGGATTTAGAGGGAAAGAATGGGTGATATAAACCTCTACAATTAATTAAAAGGGATCATAGAGGGTCCAAGGACAACATAAGAAATTTAAAAGCTCTGAATTTTACATGGTTAGATTACAGGCTTCCAGATATGTATGTTTGCAACACAAAATTTTGTTCGTTGGTAATCCATTAGCCATATTATTTTACCAAGTGAAGAATATATTTATAGTCTTATAAGGCTTTTGTGAAATCTCAATCAAAACCAACCTTAGAGTGAGGGGGTTGGGATGCATATCATAATTTATTGCATGTTTAAATATATTTTTTAAATAATTTTCTATGCTTTGGATTTGAGTTTTATTGTCTCGAAGGCTTGGTTGTGAGTATTGCTTGGGAAGGGCAAAATAGTAATTTTTGCTTGAGGTGGAAAAAGGGAGACAACTTGAGGATTGAGTAAGAAAATATTTTTTTGAGGGAAAATAAGAACAAGAGTTGTTGTGATTTAGTGGTTAGAGCCTTAGAATTAATTCTTGAGGTCTTGGGTTCAAATTCCATCATAGGAGTTTTAGCTTTGTTAAATTTTCTTTTTGCTTGGGAAGTATCATTTTCAGCCTTAGTGGTGTTTGGAGTAGGGTAGAGATGTTGTCCTATGAGAGGCATGATAGGAGTATTCAAATCCTACTCATTTGTTCTACACAAAATTCCTAAGAGGAATTCATTTCATCTTAATCCTTAATTTTCCTATTTTCTCAATTCATTAATTTGTTCAAATTGTTCTAGCCAATTTCTTTCCAGAAATTTCAGTGAAGTGCTGTGGCTTTGTAGAATCAAAATGTCTTAGTGGAAGACATTTTATGGTCTGAAAATGTGGAGGAGATGTGAAAGATTCCAAGGGGATAAATCCCTTTAGTGAACTTTCTAAAAATTCATTCTAGTTAGGTTCATCTTCCTTCTTGGAATGAACTGAAATTTTCCAGCTTCTTGTGCCTTCAAGTTGTCGAAATTCTTAGCTAATATTCCCTCCTAAATGCTGCCAGAAAAATGGCCTTTTGGATCAGCTTACAACCTGAATTTCTCTGACCATTGTCGGACTACACAAAGTTGGTGTAAAACCAGAAAAATCCCTGGGCAAATCGCAGCTTTGAAGGTCCGAAACCAAGCTGTTTTCTTCCAATTTTTGTTCAGCACCTTAGCCATGTTTTTCTTCCATGAAGAAGGCTGGAAACCAGCCTTGAAAACCCCTAAAACTCCCCTTCAAAACCTCTGCAAATCGGCTAGAAAGATGGCAACTAAAACTGCCCAGAAAAAAAAAATTCCAGTCTTGCGAAAAATACTGTGCAGTAGTTTTTCCAGCTTTGTTTCCTAATTCTCTCCTAGCCGAAACTCCGTCCTTTTTCTGCACAAACCACCCTTAAACCTCCATTAACTAAACTCCATTATCCTCCCTAAGTTCTGCACGAAAAATCCAATCATGGCTACCAGAAAATCTCTCCAACAAATCTCTGCAATCATGCTTGATTAGTTACCAAAATTTCAGCCACCATAATTTAGCAACCTTCCATAAAATGTTCCTCAAACAACCAGACTTATTCCTCACCATTTCACTCAATCTTTTCGGCCACCATTACTCCTCTTCAATTAGCTTTCATCCAGCAGAAACACTGCACAGAAATTTGGCCATGGCAGACTTCCAAAAGCTCTCCAAGAATCAAAGATATTCTTGAATATTTAGTTTTTAAATTTGCTTCTCAAAAATATTCTTCAAGGATTTCAACAACTAGCCTTTCATTTTCTCTTCCAAATCAGAGAATCACCTTCCTAAACCCTACAAAAATTTCGGCCAGCCCTAATCTCTTCAGAATTTCGGCAGCTTCCATCCAAAAACTCTCTATTCCCTTCAACCTTCAAGAACACACAACACACTAAAAACACATACTTCTTCCTTTCACCTAATACCTATCCAAATCACTTCAAACTACTTCTAAAAACTCTATAATTCATCTACTCACTGCCGTGAGTCCATCAACACCATTCTTAACATTAAACTCCAAAATCCAACTTGTTAGTTTGGATAAAAAACCAGAAATTTTGTGAAGGCTCAAGAACACCATCAGAGTAGGTTTGTTCTAACAACTCCATCTTCTCTAATCGTGATCTCTAATGAATATATATATATATATATATATATATATATATGAATAAATCCACTAATGGTCTCTCTCTCTCTCTCTCTTGGCCGAATCTCTCTCCTCCTTGGCCAGATGGTTTCTTCTCCAATGGTCATGCTTCCTTCACCTTCTTTGGTCGGATTTAGACATCTAGGAGTTGAGACTTATTCAAAACTCCTTCAAGGGAATTCATCAAGCAAGTAAGCTTTCTTATAACCCTTCTTTTAATTCTAGATTCATGTCTCTAGGATGATGTTGATAGAAGGTGGATTGTGGATAGGATTTGAGTATGTATTGTTGAGATTGAAGCATGAATATATGTATGAATATGAAGGAGATGGGATTTATGCATGGATGGATTATCTTGGTTGATTGTATGATGATTTGAGGTTTAATGCATGCCTCCATGATTAAGTATACTAGAGATTATGTCACATTTGGTGAATATGATTTATATTCATGTTGGATTATTGAAGCCATGATCATATTTATGCTAGTAGGGGTTAGATCATATCTTGATAAATTGAGATTTATGCTTGTATGTATGATTTGGATGATTTGATGAATTGAAGGATTGTATATGTTCATGATTGTGAATAGCCATGGAAATATGATCATGATCTAGTTGTCCCTAAGCTAATTTTTATTTCATGAATAAAATATTTAATAATATGATTTTGCTAGTAATTTCGAAAAAATCCTAGAAAGGGTGAATTTGGATTATTATATATATAAAGGATATTTTAGTCAAATAAATAATAGTTTTGATAGAAAAGAATCAGACCAATACCAGCCTTCTGTTGGGTACTTGAGCTATCAAATTGTAAAACCTATGGTTTCAAAGAAACGTACCTCTGTGGCTTGTCCCCATCCATTTGTGGTATCTCCAGAGAAGGATGTTCAGCTAAAAAATATGCAACAGCTTGTCCTTTCACAGTCCTCAGTGGCACATAAGTTAGAGAAAAAGTATGTAATTTGACCGCCCATTTCATAAGCCGCCCATTCAGTAAAGGGTGATTCAACAAGAGTTTGATTAAATCCACCTTACATAGGATATGTACCTCCCTAAATAACAAGTAATGCTCTAACTTTGTGCATGCATAGTGAAGAGATAAGCATAGCTTTTCAATAGAGGTGTACCTGGTCTCCGTACTTGATAGATTTCGGCTAAGGTAGTATACTGCTCTTTCTATCCCTTGCTGGTCATCCTGAAACAATAAACTACCGATAGATCCTTCTGCAGTTGAGATATATAATTTCATGGGAGACTGGTCATACGGAGAAGCCAACACCGGTGGATGTGATAAGGCTATCTTGATTTGATCAAATGCTACTTGATGCTCAGGCTGCCAGATAAATTCTTGAGATAACTTTAACCATAACAAAGAAGAAAATACCTTCTGCTTACCTACAGTATTTGCCAAAAAACGCCGTAAAAAATTGATCTTTCCCAAGAAACTTTGTAGCTCTTTCTTCGTCTGAAGCGGTCTTGCTTGTAGAATATCCCGAGCCTTATTCTAATCTATCTCAATCCCCCTCTGGTGTACTAAAAATCCAAGGAAATTCCCAACTGTAACTCCAATGGCACACTTAGCCGGGTTGATCTTCAAGTGGTGCTGACGTATCCGAAGAAACGCTTGTTCCCAATCAACTAAGTGTTGTAGAAATATGGGGGATATTACGACCAAGTCGTCTATGTAGACTTCCATGGTGCTACCGATAAGGTCGTGGAAGATGAGATTCATGGCCCGTTGAAAGGTGGTCCCAGCGTTCTTCAAACCAAATGGCATAACCACCCATTCGAATAAGCTGATAGACCCTGGGCAACGGAATGCCGTTTTGTGTGTATCTTTTTCAGTTATGAATATCTAGTTATACCCTGAATAACCATCCATGAAGCTCAAAAACTGGTTACCCGTAGCATAATCTACTAACATATTTGCCATTGGCATAGCATACTCATCCTTTGGAGTGGCCAAGTTCACGTTTCTGAAGTCTATGCAGACCCGTAGTTGACCGTTCTTCTTAATGACCGGCATAATGTTAGATATCCATTCTGCATATCGGCACGTACGAATGAACCCACATCAGAGTAACCTTTCTACCTCCTCCTTGATCCTGGGTAGTAATGTAGGATTAAAACGTCTTGCCGGTTGTTTATGGGGCTTAAAGCCTTCTTTCATAGGTAGGCGATGTTCCACAATACTTCGGTCCAAACCGAGCATCTCATGGTAGTCCTACGCAAAGCAATCTTTGTACCTGCGGATCAGACAAGTTATCTTCTCCTTTTGCTCAATGGTCAAATGTAAACTTACCTTGGCTGTTCTGTTTTCCCGCGCTTCTCCTATGTCTACTTCTATTAACAGATCTTGAGCAACGAAGCCAGGAGCTCATCGGACCTCTGGATCTTCCGATCGTGGGCTGCCTGATTCCTCAGTGGTGATCAAGTTATGGGCTATCGTTAGCTTGGCATAGTGGCTTGGATTGAAGGTCGGATGATAAAACAAAGCTTCGTTCATGTGGATTTCGGCTGAAAATGAATTAGGATTGGTTGGGATCTGCTCTACTCGTTCTCCATCCCGGATCAGCATCATCTGGTGTAAAGTGGACGGTACGCACCAGTTTACATGAATCCAATCCCTGCCCAATAAAACGGAATAAGCTGGCTTCGCATCAATTATAAAAAAGACCGTTTTACTAGTTTTGGACCCGACTGTAACTTCACAAGTGATAACGCCTTTGGCCCCAACTACCTCTCCAGTGAAATTAACTATCTGTACATCAGTAGGGGACAAATCTAACTTATCTTTACCCAGCCGTTTCAAGGTGGAGAAAGGCATTATGTTTAAGACAGCTCCACCGTCAACAAAAATCCGAGTAAGTGGCTTGCCATTGACATTTGCTTTAATGTACAGGGGCCTGAGGTGGTTAACATTTTGGGCTATTGGAATGGGAAAAAGCATCCCCTCTGGGGGAATTTGGACATCCACCAGTTCTACTGTGGCTCTTTCTTCCGCATGAAAATCCTTTTCAGTGGATTCTTGACGAGAGGTGGCTCGAAAACTTAATGGTAATATGCTGAGCATATTTTGGCCATTATCAGGAACTAGTTGTTCTTCCACCCAGGCATCAACCAGCCGCCTTTATTGTGCCCGCTTCCTCTGCTCTCGTCTTTTTTAGGACTTTGATGGTCGGGAACAGAGGCCAGGTAGAAATGTCTCCTTTTGGGGTACTTGCACTGTTAGTTTTCCTTCTTTTGCCATGAAAATGTGCTACAAAAGAGAGAGGAGATAAACGGGTAAAAATTGACGGTTTACCATCCAATCTCTGGAATGCTTGCTCTATCCCCCTAGGCTTGTTGTTTCCTGTATGTTCTTCTTATTTCCTACATATTGTTTGCAGCATGTGTGCGTCAGCTAACGGGAATGGATCTGTGTCTACCAAAGTCTCTTCCTTTTTGTCTGCAAACTTCAATCTTCCATCCTGGATAGCCTTCTGTATGATGTTTCTGAAAATAATACAACTGTTAGTGCTATGCGAGAAAGAGTTATGCCATTTATAGTACCTTTTTCCTTTCAACTCTTCCTGGCTGGGGACTTTGTGTCTATAAGCCAGGCGAATCTGCTTATCTGCCACCAGTTGGTCAAAGATTTGTTCAGCTTTTGAGACGTCAAATGAATAGGAAGGTCCTGATGTGGCAATTTCCTCCTTTCTTTTGCCGGGCTTCAAGTGAGGACACGCATAGGATGTGCCCTTTACCAATTCTGCTGCCATTACCTCTATAGCCTGCTCTCCATCTTCCTCATTAGTGTCGTCTATAATGGATATCATTGTCTGGCCATGAGAAAACTTGACGGAACGCCTCTTCTCTTTCTCCTTGATCATCTCTTCTATTCTGACAGCGTGAGACAACAGTCGGGATAAATCCGAGAAGTCTTAGAGAATGAGACGTTCTTTGAGCTGCGGATGCATCTTGCTAATAGCAATCCTTGCATATTCTGTTTCAGGCAACTGGGTTGTACATTTGGACTTAGCTTACCGGAAACACTCAATAAAATTCGCAACATCTTCTGATCCCTTTTGCTTTATTACCAGAAGGTCCGCAATGGAAACTTCCGATACCAGTTTAAAGAAACGTTGGTGAAACATTCTTTTCATGTCAGTCCAAGAGTATACAGAATTAGGAACTAGATTGGCATACCATGTGAATGCTGCTCCTGTCAAGGATAATGAAAACAGTTGTAACTTATGCCATTCATTATTTCTCAACTCACCGCATTATGCTGTGAATCTTCCGATGTGTTCTATGGTGGACTTATTGCCTTCACCAGAAAATGTTGAAAACTCCGGAAGCTTGTAAACTTGAGGGAGCACTTCCATGGAATCTACCCATTAAGGGTAAGGTTTTTTGTATACCAGCCGATCCCGCGACTGCCGTCGGAATGTTTCCATTACCATATCCGTTGGCTGGTACGACCGTTGAAACTGAGGTAAAGGACTTTGCATGACAAGTTGGGGACCTTGCCCTGTGGACGGCTCAATACTTCCAATTCCCTGCTCTGGGTTAGCTGTTGTAATTGTCAGATATAAAGGAGGGTAAGGAACAGAGTAACTCGTCTGCCCCCTACAAAGCGGCGTGTTTCCCCTAACAAGGTTTGGCCCAACTTCATAAGTTGATGGTAACCCTGTTATTGGGACCGGACTTTTGCCTGGAAACATTTCTGCTGGCACCATATTTTGAGCCACCACTCCTAGAACTTGATGCCCCCTGGTAGCAGGGAAGCTCATTTCTCTTCGCAAGAGGTGCACTGAGCCATGAGAGGGTGCACCATCAGCCGACAGCATGGGGTATGCAGGGGCCGTGTTTGTCCCTTGAGCATGGTAACCTGATGGCTGAGCAAAGGTTTGCGAATTTTGCCTCTATGCAAATTGTTGGAGCTCATTTCGAAACAGAGGTCGAAAAATAGTAGCAAACTGTGGAATAAGCTCCTGTAAGAGCTCGCTAGTACATTGTTTCATAGTATGTCGAATAGCAGTCAATGAGGTAGACATCGACTGAGACACCGGTGGTGGGGGCGAGGACTGACCTCCCTGCTCCACAGAAGTATCCTGAGTACAGCTGCTAGTAGTGACCGAATAATCAAAGACTCCCTGGAGAGCATGGATTGGGGGTCGCTCGGATGTCTCCGGTGCCTGTGGTTGCTGTGAATTGTTTGCCATTGTTCGTCCTGACCGCAATAGCATGCGAATACTAACCTCTGGTCCTATTGGGCGTGCCAGTATGTGTTGTTGTTAAAATAGGAAGCTGATTCAAACGGGGATCGGCTTCACATCCGATAAACACAAACGATCCGATATGGTGAAACAAAAAATGGTATCAGATCTTTTTTTAATCAGGGACCGGATTCCTTGAACTTACTATAGAAAGGGTTCAAGAAAGTCAGCTGAGAATGCTCAACGGAAGGACCTTTTTGGGAGAATAGAATGATACTTGTATTAACTTGCTTAAAGGAAAGTACAAAAAATGTCTGATATTGAAACAAGACGAACAGGAAGCTGTAAAGAAAAGCTGTAAACAAAACGGTAGAGAAAAAGCTAAAATAAAGCAGTAAGAAAGCTATAAGGAAATGAGATTCTAAACTAAAAAGCTGTAAATAACGATGAAGTAGAAGAAATTGAAGTTGAACGTTGCTGGATGATGGATTATTGTCTTTTTTTTGTTCTGGGCACTGCTCCCATTTTATACTTGCTGCAAACGAGCCCTTAGCAGATCGTGGAGTTTCTTCCAGCCAAATATGCTCCCAATGGTTGTGCAGAATACTTACGTCGAAAGATCAGGAATCTGTTTTCCTTCTTATCGGCTCCGTGGTGCCGATGTTGACCATGACCATCGACTACTCGAAATGTTGACTTCATCAGCTCGTCCCAATTTATCAAATCGGCATCGGCTCAAAGTAACCATTGTGTCAGCTCGGCAAAATTGACGTTAACAATAATATTCAAGAAAAAGCATGGACCAAGATTCAGTGAGGTTTTCAAGAGAGGAAGGGAAAAAATTGTTGTCCTACCAACATAATTGAAAATCAACCCTAAAGACTTTAAATCATTTCTATAAGGGGCTCCTTTCAGAACAAATCACAAGGAAATATGATACTTAAAGTTGATGAAACAATGAGAATTCCCTAGTGGGATCTTTCTCAAAAAGCTGCATTTCCATCAGAGACCAAAATATATCGACAAGAAAAGCCATAATTTTTCCCATTAGCAGATAAATATTGAAAATAGGATTCAGAGAGTAGTACCTATGTGAGAGATGGAATTTAAAATTAGAAAAAAGAACAAAGAGAGATCCTTCTGATCCAATCTAAATTAGACAAGCCCAAGAACATGCATGTTAGGTGGTGCAAAAATAGAAAACTACAGAGAACAAAAAGGGCAAAAAAAAAAAAAAAAGAACTTAAATAAGAAATTGAGAGGGTTTAAGGGAATCTTGGAAAGGATTGTGAAAGGACAAAAAAGTTACAGAATCAAATAAAAGAATGGCATGCAAATTGCCCAAACCACACATGCTTGTAAATAAAACCAATTACAAACATATATCACAAATCCATATATAGGTAGATGCAAGTACTTGAGAGAAAAAAAGCATAGCCAAAGAGGAAGCTATGGAAGAAGAAAGGGAGAAATCCACACCTGTGACCTAACTCGATAGCAAAACCACAGAAATTACCTTTTCTGGCACCAGAAACAACCTTTTCTGGCACCAGAAACAACCTTAGACACCTCCGATGGCCCTCTCAACCATCACCAGGATCACTATTAGCCCTTAATCAATACCTCTGAAGCAGTCATTTCCTTAGCCTTCTTCAACACATCTCTCACCTTAAACTCCCCAACAACAAAACAGAACCAACTGTAACAAAGAACCCAAAATAATTTCCTCCCAAGCTATCCAACCCAGCTCCTTCACCCTCCAAAAATTTCTTCAACAAAGCAAAAACCCCACAAATAAGCTTCACCTTCCGCTTCCACAATTGCATGCAAAGTAAACCCAACAAGCCCAGCTTCAAAACCAGTAGCAGAATTCTTTGGGATTCAACAACTTTTCTACCCTTCACAAAGAATGGGATCAAAGGAAAAAATTGATTTTACTCTAACAATCATGATCTAAAAATTGATTTTAACTTTTCTAACATGTAGCCGATTTTTTAGTCTTTAGGTTGTTTCGAAGCCACATATCTACACAAAACAGGGGGCACAAACACTCCGTAAACATCGATCCATCGAAGTTGAGACCACTGTTTGTGCTTGACTATTGAAAGAAAAATTGAAACGACAAAAAAGCCCCTGATTGACAAAAAATGAACAATGACACGAATTTGTTTTTCTTTGTGTGTGTGTGTGTGTAACAGCTTAGATTGAGTGCGGCAATAACATGGGCCAATGTATTAAAATCGAAGTGAACGTCGAAAGGGATACTACCGCTTTCCTTTTTATGCATAAAGTGTTTTGTACAATTTTAAGAATTGGGCCATGCACTTTCCCCACGCCTCCACCCTTAGATGTAATATTTATTTTGTTTTAATATATCATATTTTAATAGTAGAAATAAAATATACTATAGGTAATTTTCAAGAATATTTAGCATCAACTGCCATTCACATCTCGTGATATTCTAACACAACTTGACATTTTACCCCAACTTCTATTTTTTCTTTGTCAAATTAGTGGTTTTATGGTAAAATTTCATTATCAGATAACAAAATAAGTAGTCAATATATATCTCTCTCTTTTGATCTATTAAAACTTTTTTATCAATAATTTTACTGTAAAACGTTATTGTATTGCAATAAAAAGAACACAATAAATACAAAATTTACTGTAGTTTCGGTGTTGTAGCCACTTTTCCTTTTTACTTTTATAGAATGCTGTGAGACCAAAAAAAAAAAAACAACAATAAAAAGTTTTATAGAGAACATTTTTATCACTAAGTTGTTGCCCGTGTAATGCATGGGAGAAATATATTTATTTTTTTAAAATTATAAATACATTATGAGATTTAATTTTTGATGTATTTGATAGAAGGATTTTAATAGTTACATATGCATTTAAATTTTTTCTTTTTTTTTAAGAATATATTTTCAGAAAATAATTCTAACTTGCCAAAATACATAAATGAATAGAATATTTCCTTGCGTTAGGCTCTCAGGGAAAACAACTCATAAATAGAAACTAAGAAAAGAATACTAGCATCTAACATTAATTCTCTTCAAATTATCTTTATTTTTTGAATATAACACAAAATTCTTAATAGCATCAACTAACCAAAGTATCTCCATCAGCTGATTAAAAATAATGCATTCTATTCAAATTAGCATCCTCTGTTCCCTTTACTATGCCAATTGCCAAACTATCTGAAAGTCCTCTATAATTTCTAATTTAACTCTCTCAACCCACTTTTTGCAAATATATGTATGTATCCTGTGTCGCACATCTCAGTAAAGACATAAACCTGGACAACACAATATCTCGTAGCAATTGAAAGGCAAAAATAGAATTTGTATTCACTCTTATTCAAATCTTTGGCAACTAAAAGACAACACCAATCTATAAACCACGATCTAATCATCCTTTCTCATTGCTTTTTTTTTCCCTCCCACTTCTTTTTAAGGCTAATCTTGATATTATCATTTTGTCGCTATATAAATTCACATTGAAGGACAATGCAACTGGCTGGTTCATGAACAATATGAATAATATAGAAATGAACAATAATTGATTATGCTGTAGGCAGACAAACTTGTAAAAAATGCACGGAATTGCTACCGCTGCTACTACTTACGGTGGTGTCTGGAAAACAATGCCGAATACTTTGTTCTCATCGTCATTGGAAACTGACATGATTTTAGCTTCAGTCTTTGTATGCTTATACAGAACAGCTTTGGATTTACACACTTCAATGAACTCCTCCGAAACTTTCTCAAAACCAAGCTTCTCTACAACATCATCGTCGGCACCAAGCACCTCTTAAAAACAACCCCGAGTTAACTCACTCAGCTACCACGGATACAAAAACAAACGCAGATTCCAATTGCAGAGACGGGGAAAAAAAACAACAATTGAGCAACACGATTAGTCTTATCATCATAATCAGTTGCCGGATTGTGGAGCGGAAGTAGAAATAGCTCTGATAGATAGGGGAGAGAAATGCGTGCTCAATCTATGAGAAGAAGCCGAGCGAGTGCAGAGAACAGGAAGGTAGCTTCGGAATTGTTATCTCAACTTCACCCAAAAGAAATGCTTATTTTGCTAAATGACAACATAGGCAGGAAATATGGACCAAAGGGAGATGGAGGGCACCCTATTTGCTGCTACAGTAGCAGCCATGCTGAAACAAATATTTCCACATGAACATTACCAAGAAGCTTAAATTCTTCATGTTTTAGAACTCTAGTAACTTAAATGTTCCTATCAATACAAACATCCTAACACTGTGAGAAAATCTTTATGTGTGAACTTGTTAGCGCACACAAATGAGATGCCAAAACTAACCAATTCCACTCCATTTGTAAGAAGTCTTTGTGAATCTATTTTAGTAAACATGACAGTCATTCAAACTTTGATAGATAAGTAACACAGGAGCAATCTTAGACATCACTCAATACCACTAACTGCAAAAACTTATAAGAGGTTCAAAGACAGAGCAATCTTAGACATCACTCAAGTAAATTCTTCACATACCTTAGATGGAAATCCATTTTCTTCAATTCGAGCCTTGTTCATGAAGCCTTCAATGATAACACATATTCCATCAACAGTCTCAAGGTTAAACACATCATATCTCTTGAGAATTGGTGCAGAGGAAAAAACTTGCAGAGCTTGTTTCCTAAGGCAAAACATAGACCAAATAATTAAAAGAAGAAACGCCCATCATGCAAATCCAAGAACTTAATCAAATTTAGGAAGTGGAAAATCTAAATGTAGTAGAATGGACCCATTGCCAATACAAAAGCAAAACACTTATCTGCAAGACTGATGGGTGAGAGAACATGCTGTTGAACAATATAATTTTGCAATTATGACTACACGTTAAGAGGGAAAAGATGATAAGGTAAGCAAGATGCCTTTACATTCTTCAAAAGCATGCAAGTGCAGCAACAATATTCTCACACAGAGGAGGACGGGGGGTGGGGGAGGAAAAAACAAAAGCAACAATAACATATTTGAGACATCAGGTTTGAGCCAAAGCATTCACAAATGAAACCCCTGAGACTGAAATCCAACCGTCTTCATCTAACATATTCATACCAATTGTTTCAAAGTAACGGAGATTCAACTGCTTAGACAGCATGCAATTGTAAAGTCTCCTAATCCTCCAATTAATAACAAGAGGTTAACTCCAATGTGTTAAGTTACTCATTCATATCATTACACATCTGCTTTCCCCGAAAACTCGAAACTTGTAAATAGAGTTAAAAAAAAAATAAAAAGCCAAACACACAAACTTATCATCCATCCTGAAAACCATTTTACTGCTCCAATGTCATTCCTTGCTGAAATTCTAGCACACAATTGGAAATATAGATAAAAGAATGTGCTGAATAACACAAAAGTTTCAAAAACAACAGGGGAAAAAAATGCAGAACTACTTCAATATAGTAAGTGAAGAACTTTCCCGTGGGAAAAAAATGAAAAAAAAATTATAGCACCAAGAGAATAGGATTTACTCTCGAGTTGTGATTCCAGCAACCGCGAGTCGCTTCCCCTCGAATTCCTTTTCGGCCTTCACCAACCACCCATCCTTCAAGCAAACCTTTAAAAGAGCAGAAGGAAGAAGACGAATTTCACTCTCATGAGAGAAATGGGTGCTCAAGCTATGAGAAGAAGCCAAGCGAGTGCAGAGAACAGGAAGGTAGCTCCAGAGAAGTGAGCGCCGGTGAAGGTTGGACACTAAACGGCATCGTTTAGATGAGATAGAATACACACGCGACCGCGCTAGTCGATGTAGAGAGCAGGAGAAGAATCTCGTCCTTGAAGATCCTATTAGAAGCAAGTTCCCAAATTTTCATTCACTATCTAAGTTCTAATTCACATTCAGAAAGCAAAACATAAAACTTTGAACATGACTTACCTTCGCAGTAAGCGCCTCTATCTTCGTCGTCACTGTATCTAATCCCTCTTTCATTTCCTTTAGCAACGAAACCAACTGGGGTACCTCTCTGGAAATTAATCAAAAAATAAAATAAAATTGGCAGAAGACCAGATCAACAGATAAGATTTCCATAGCTACACAAATGAAGCACCTGTTAATCTTTTCATTGTTGTCTGCTGATGTATCTACCTCTCCCATGCCTTTTATCGATTCCTAGTTCGCAAATTTAGAAATCAAAATTTTAGACAGGAAGCAAAATCTTCCAAAGCAACCTACTTTCTAGAATTTAGCAGTTCCGTGGAATTCCACCACCTGAAGAAGAATTTTAGGGTTGTTCTTCCCCGGCGTTGTAGATCTCAACCGTTCGGCCTTTCTGGACCCCAATTACATCGCCAGAGACTCTAGGAGCAGAATGAAGAAGCAGCGGAAGATGAAGAATCACCGTGAACATTGGAGGCATGAGTTGAAGAATTTTAGGGTTGTTCTTCCCTAGTGTTGCAGATCTCAACCGTGCGGCCTTTCTGGACCCCGATTATGCCGCTAGAGACTCTAGGAGCAGAAGGCTGTGACGAAGCAGCAGCAAATGAAGAATCACAATGAATATTGGAGGTGTGAGTTGAAGAATAAGAGGGTGGTTGGCACCTGAGAATGCTGATGATGATATCCGATGGCCTTCTGAAGGAGACGGTTCGCCAACATGATGAAGGCTTCGAGGAGTTGGGAACGGAAGTGACAGGGACAGTGGGGAGGGTTCAAGAAACCCTTCAAATTTCTTTTTTTTTAAAAAAAAAAATCCCCTTCAATTAGATTTATAGTGCCAGATGTCAATAGGTAGCATGCCAGGTGACTCTCTTAGGAGCTTCTACAACTCCTATTATATATATATATATATATATATATATATATATATATATTTCTACTATTTATTGACATGGCGGTTTAGGTATTAGTAAATGTTTAAATATTGTCAATAGTTTTTTTTTTTTAAATCCTTTCAAAACTCTTCCGTCCAGAATTAAATAGGATGCTCCTATATTTGACTGTTTAAAAAGATGTGAATGTAATATACTCATTATTATTGAGTGCAAATTAATAATCTCAACTTTTGTCTTATCCAAACAATGAATGTTTCTTCTTAAGAATGAAAAAAATACTCTATTTTTGTAAATCTCCTATAAGCGATTTTGATTATATTAAATGTCTACTATCAATAATTTTTATTATAATCTTTAATGGTTATATATTTTGATTTTATATATTTTCATAAAAACTATATAACAATTAAAGATTATCAAACTCCCTTCTACAAATAAATTTTAAAATAATCTTCAATGATTATTAAAATAGAAATCATATAATCAAAATCCCTTATACTAATAGTTTTTATAATAATCTGAATTTGAAAAATTTACAGAAACAGAGTAATTTTTTATATTTATAAAAATTTTCTCAAATCAACTTTATATGTGGCGAGAAAAATCTATATAATGTATAAAAAAATATAAAATAAATAGTGAACCTAATTAAAAAAGTTAATCGAATTAGAATACTGATAAAATTCTCTACCCATAGTTTAAACATTCCTCAAAGGCATAAACTTGTTAGCATCTTATCATCTCTCATGTAGTTTACAAATTATGTAACTTGATTTACTTAATATTTATCTTTAAAATAACGATTGTAATTTTTTAATAAAAAGAATTACACATTTCCTTAAAAAAAAGAAAAAAGAAAAAATTACACCTAAATCCGAATTTTATATATAGCTCAAGCCTCAAGTCCGCGCTCACAGAGGACCACGAATTCTTTATAGTTTTCTTCAGCTCCATTTGTACCCGATGCCTCCCTGTGTTATATATGGGTGTGTGTGTGTGTGTGTGTGTGTGTGTGTGTGCGTGTGTTGCTTCTTATGAACCCCCCCCCCCCCAAAACTCCAATAAAATAATAATACTCTCTCTATCCCATAATATAAGTCGTTTGAAGCTACTTTTGTTGTCCCAAATTATAAGTCGTTGGCGACTTTTCAAGAAGGTTTTGAAGCTGCTTTTACATTTTTGTCCTTATTTATTATTATTTTTTTCCTTTCTTTCTTTCTCTCTCCTCTATTCTCTTGTTTCCAAGACATTTAAATAGGGGTGTTTTAGGAAGAAAAAATATAAAGTCATCTTGTTTTTAAGAATCTTAATATGTGTGAAATTAAGTCAAACGACTTATATTATGGGACAGATGGAGTAATAATAATGGTGCAGGGTTGACGAGGAAGGTGGTTGGGGTTGGTCCCCAAACTGCCCTTAAGGATGGTGAGAGAGGAAGGCCTACAAATGTTACCTAGGTTTTTTAAATGCTTCATTAGGCGAGTAAAGAAGGCACCACATGGCTAAGGCTTTTGAAATTCTGCATGCTAAGCAATATATAGGTTTCGGGTTTCTTTTTTACCAAGGTATTATTATTGATTAAGTAAAGGGTTCTCCTAGGCATTCAGACAAAAAGCATATTGAGATACCAACTGGATCATTTCAACATATGGTAGTATAAGGGAAGATCTAATAATTTTTTTTTTAAAATGACTACTATGATTTTTTAATATTATAAGAAAAAGTGATAAAAATTTAAAAATAATATATGAATAATATTAAGTATTTATTATCAATTTTAAATATCCCTTTCATTTTAGTAAAGACCATAATAAAATAATTATTTGTACGTATTGTTGAACTTGCAAGTTGTGTACGAAACTTGACAAGTATATCTTTTTATTGTAAAGTTGAATCATAACATACTACAAAAGAAACTACAAAGAAATTGAAATTTTATAACTTGCTATACTGGTTCTTATCTTTTTTTCATAAAAATATAGACATTACATAAATGGATTATAGTACATTTATTATCAATAGGAGAAAATACTACATCCTAAAAACTTTAGGTGAGTATATTATAATGCGTAGAGTATAAAACAAACACAAGAAAATATTCCTCTTTACTTTTTTTTCTCCATCTTCGATCAACCAAATTTGGCATGAACAGTCCAAGAAGTCTATCTTTTTTCGCGAACAACAATTTAGAAGATTGTGGACAAATTGAAAGAAACAAGAAGTGGAGTAGGGGCCAGATCAAGTACGCATAAAGAAGGAATATAAAAAAAAAAATAGAGTAGTATATACTAATATATGAAGATCAACATCAAAGAATCTAAAATCTTGACAAGAAATTCAAAGGGATAAGAATTTAACAATTTGTTGACAAGAGAGGGGCGGACTAAGAAAATAGTGGAAAAAAGAGAAGAGCTTTGGTCAAAATCAAACCAAAGATATGCAATGTGGAAAAGATGAAGTCTTGGAAGGTGGGAGGAAAGTCACCCAAGGGAGAAAGAAGAGAAACAAAAGTCCAAACCCTTCACAAAAACTAAGAGAATTATACTCGCTTCCATCTAAAACTTGAATTTGTTCACATATAGTCATCATTTTTCAAATGGATTGCCTCCCAAATCTCCACATCCAAATAAATACCTGCATAGTAGTATTTATCTTTACCAAGATTTTATTATGCAAAGCCTATCAGAATTGTAATCATCCTACAAAAGATAAATTTCATTTCCAAACAATAATAAGATCAGAAGGCATACCACAATCTTTTTGCCAAATAGATATACACAAATTAAGTACTTGATAAAACATAATAGCAAGATAAACATGATGGAAATCAAATGCCAGTATTCATGTAAATAAATATGGAAATAAAAAGTTAAGGCTACAATCTCATAGAGAATAGTAAATTACTTACAATTATTGAAATAAAAGGTCAAGGCTACAATCTCATAGAGAATAGCAAGTTACTTACAATTATTGAGAACGATCCATAAATCTAACATCGGGTCAAATGTGGCATCCAAATTCACGAGTTTGTTTTACTTGGTCTTTGTATCAGAAATTCTTCATGGGTTACTTGATTATAAAAAAAAAAAGATTAAATCAAAAAATATAATTAATAAAATACAATAATTGCCATTGAAAGAACATTTACCAAAATGTCCAAACTTTTTTTTTTTTTTGGAGAGTTTTTAATTTATACTAATAAAAATGACTTGTGACGATTCAATGACAGTATAGTTAAAATGTCACGCCCCGCACCCACAAGACATGGCACGGCCGTACCACCGAGTCGTAACCCAATAATACGAAGCCTACATCAAAACTTAAACAACAAAACACATTTTTCTTCCAAAATAGTAACTAAATAATTTCATAATTAAATCTTCCTCAAAGAATTTATATCAAAACCCATAAAACCCAATTCTTACACTTATCTCAACGAGTACTAAAAACATCGGCAGAACTTAAGACAATAAGATAACATAAGCCACTGATTAAAATCCTGAAATTCGACTTCGTGTTATACGTCTAACACACTCTTAGAAGAAAGGGCTTTTGCACAACTGATCATCATTACAATTTGAAAGGAGGAAATATTGAAGGGGTGAGCCAACCACATGCTCAGTAAGTAGTAATGAATCACTTCTCTCGAATAAAGTTTATTACATACTCTTACATAATATACATACATGCACATTATATTAATAATTACACTTACAAATAATAATAATAATAATAATAATAATAATAATAATAATAATAATAATAATAATAATAATAATAATAATAATAATAACTCCTATTAATTATTTAGTTTTGAAACATTCTTATAATATACTAAAAAGAATATCACCTTTGAAAAAAACTCAATAAATCTCAAATTATTTTCATGAGATATAAGTTTTGAACATTAGGCATACTAATTAATTTAACTAAACTAATATAAGTATACTTAGAAATTTCGTAAAAGCATGCAAAGATATCTTAAGTCACAACCCAAACACCTAACACTTAATTAAATCACGAGATTTCAATTTATTTCCAACTCACAACAATGTCGAACACTTAAAATACCTCCAAACCATTTTTATTATCTACTCTTAAAATTCAAATCCAACAAATACAATAACCCCCATAACATACACATCTAAGTGTTGTATATAATAAAAGAAAAGTCAACCTAATGTGGCAACCCACTAGTGACGTCATCATCTTTTTTTTTTTTCCTCTTTCATGCAAGCTTGCAGAAACAGGAACCTTCTGTTGTCGTTGATTTTGGTGAGGGTTGCTTTTCGTGCAACCCTCTGACACAAAAAGCTTTTCTTTTTTTTTTTCTTAATGGCGAACATATAAGATCTTAAGAATAACACCTCCATACCATAAAATTATAACCAATCATGAATACAAAACATATCGAAACATTCATTCACACCAAATTCATACAACCATTACCTTCTTCTAACTGAATTAATTTATTCAATTAGGAAAATTCAAAAAGGTTTAACCCGGCCTTAGTGGTCCAAAAAGATTAATACCTTTGTCTTGCATAAATCCAAAAAGACGAATTCAATCTTAACATTATTTCAAAAAGGTTTAGCCCACCTTTGAGGCATCATATTCAAAGAAACATAAACAGATCCATCGAACCAAATTCATCAATTATATTCATACGAAACCATGCATCTATATAATACAAACACCGAAATACACACCATACATTAACCAATATTAAAACTTATTCTTTGAGAAAATATCATACTTTATTTGGGAATTTATAACCAAAATAATATTTTTATCATATTATTTGCACCAAAAAATTGAAGAGATTCATTCTCACTTACCTCTTAATATCGTCGTTTGAAAACTGTACAGTCTACGGTGTTCTTTTCCTTCAAACCCTAGTTGAACACTCTCTCCCCCTTTCTGCGCCTGATGACGGCTATTGGAAAACAACGATATTTTCTATAGGTTTTCCTATTTAATAAATCGTATGGTTTCCTTAAATTTTAAATAATTTCAATTCGGTCCCTACTTATTTAAAACATTAACCCAATAGAATTCTACCTTAACAAATTTTAAAATATCTCTATAAATAAAGATATAAATAAAGACTTCCTAAAAAAATGCGGGTCTTACATCCTACCCCTCTTACAAGAAGTTTCGGCCTCGAAACTTAACATTTAATCTTACCTATTAATCATTCGTATCCACAAACAAAACATACATTTATAACTTAAAATCTAAAACGTAATGCATCGCACCTTTTTGGGATTCCTCCTCGGCTTCTTTTTGATGTAACGCAAAGACACGTGCATTGGTCTTCTTTTGAGTGTCAACTCCTCTTTCTTCAGTCGGCTTTGGCTGAATTTGCTGCCTGTTTTCCAGACAATCGCGCACTTTGTGACCGGACTTCCCACAACCGAAACATACACCTGTTTTCCATCAGCATTCTCCATCATGGTAACGCTTGCAATGGTCACATAACTTATGTTGTATCCCCGTAGTGGTATTAGTGTTGAAGCTCATTAGTGCTTGTCTCTTTCCTCGTTGTCCTTCCTCCCGATGAGCCACAAGTCGAGTTTGCAAAAAGTAATCTGTATTTTGTCATTTAACACCTCGCTCCGCATCTCCTCTTCTAATTTCCATCTCGATATTAAGACTTCGTTGGTAAGCATCCTCGTAGTTAGTAGATTGTACTGCAGACATCCTAGCTCGAATTCGTGCTTGTAATCCATTCACAAATCGTAATGTCTTGAGTCTAGAATCTGCCATTACTGAAGGCACGTACTGTCTTGAAGAGTTAAATCAACTTGCGTACTCGATTACCGTCATACTATCTTTTTGCACCAAGTTGAAAATTTGATTTTGTCTCTCCAATCGTAAAGTGTTAGGAAAGTAATGATTCAAGAATGCCTTCCTAAATACATCACACGAAATTGGTTGTCCATCGCTTGAGTAGGCAGGTTGTGCTCCTTTCCACCATTTCTGTGCATTTCCCACGAGAAAAGGAAGAATGGCCTTTGACTTTGTTTCATTCGGTATTTCTAAAATCTCGAAGTTTTGCTCTATTTCTTCTAACCATTTTTCGGCCTTCTCCGGATCAGCGCCTCCGTCAAACGTTGGCATGTTGGCTTTCTTTAAATGCTCGTAATGAGATCTCGTTCCAGTTGAAGTCCTTCGGAGCCGCTCTTCTTGGGCTTGAAATATGCATTGCTGCTCTTGCTGAATTTGTTGTTGTCCTTGCATCACTTGAGCAATCTCCATTAACGCCGTGGCAATGTCTGGATTCCCTGCAGGAGGAGCCATCCCTTGAGGTGGAGGTGCATTTGACGGTCCGCTTTTGTTTCGTCTTCTTGTCAGTGCTCTTCGTCCCCATGTAGCTAAAGGTACGTTCAAATCATTTGTCCCGTGAGAATCTCTATCGGATGTCTCGTCATGTCTTCTATTAACTTCTTCCTTTCTTCCCTCCATTGATTGCCTACGCAACAAAATTATTCCTTTTAACTCAGGCCCAAATCAAAACCTAATTCATACTTATATCTCAAAACTCATAAATTAATATCATAACTTATTGTATCAATACTCATAATCCAAATAGTATAAGACCGATACATATCTAACTATTCCCACATCCCAGTAAGATCAAAACCTATTTGCTATGATACCATTAAATGTCACGCCCCGCGCCCGCAGGACGTGGCACGGCCGTACCACCGAGTCGTAACCCAGTAATACAAAGCCTTACATCAAAATTTAAACAACAAAACACATTTTCTTCCAAAATGGTAATTAACTAAATAATTTCATAATTAAATCTTCCTCAAAGAATTTATATCAAAACCCATAAAAACCAATTCTTACACTTGTCTCAACGAGTACTAAAAATATCGGTAGAACTTAAGACAATAAGATAATATAAGCCACTGATTAAAATGTTGAAATTCGACTTCGTGCTATACGTCTAACACACTCATAGAAGAAAGGGCTTTCACACCACTGATCATCATTACAATCTGAAAGGAGGAAATATTGAAGGGGTGAGTCAACCACATGCTCAGTAAGTAGTAATGAATCACTTCTCCCAAATAAAGTTTATTACATACTCTTAAATAATATACATACATGCACATTATATTAATATTTACACTTACAAATAATAACAACAACAACAACAACAACAACCAATAATTCCTATTAATTATTTAGTTTTGAAACATTCTTATAATATACTAAAAAGAATATCACCTTTGAAAAAAACTCAATAAATCTCAAATTATTTTCATGGGATATAAGTTTTGAACATTAGGCATACTAATTAATTTACCTAAACTAATATAAGTATACTTAGTAATTTCGTAAAAGCATGCAAAGATATCTTGAGTCACAACCCAAACACCTAACACTTAATTAAATCACGAGATTTCAATTTATTTCCAACTCACAACAATGTCGAATACTTAAAATACCTCTAAACCATTTTTATTATCTATTCTTAAAATTCAAATCCAACAAATACAATAACCCCCATAACAAACACATCTAAGTGTTGCATATAATTAAAGAAAAGTCAACCTAATGTGGCAACCCACTAGTGACGTCATCATCTTCTTTTTTTTTTCCTCTTCCATGCAAGCTTGCAGAAACAGGAACCTTCTGTTGTCGTTGCTTTTGGTGAGGGTTGCTTTTCGTGCAACCCTCTGACACAAAAAGCTTTTTTTTTTTTTTTTTCTTAATGGCGAACATATAAGAACTTAAGAATAACACCTCCATACCATAAAATTATAACCAATCATGAATACAAAACATATCGAAATATTCATTCACACCAAATTCATACAACCATTACTTTCTTCTAACTGAATTAATTTATTCAGTTAGAAAAATCCAAAAAGGCTTAACCCGGCCTTAGCGGTTCAAAAAGATTGAAACCTTCGTCTTGCATAAATTCAAAAAGACGAATTCAATATTAACATTATTTCAAAAAGGTTTAGCCCACCTTTGAGGCATCATATTCAAAGAATCATAAACAGATCCATCGAACCAAATTTATCAATTATATTCATACGGAACCATGCATCTATAAAATACAAACACCGAAATACACACCATACATTAACCAATATTAAAACTTATTCTTTGAGAAAATATCATACTTTATTTGGGAATTTATAACCAAAATAATATTTTTATCATATTATTTGCACCAGAAAATTGAAGAGATTCATTCCCACTTACCTTTTAATATCGTTGTTTGAAAATTGTACAGCCTACGGTGTTCTTTTCCTCCAAACCGTAGTTGAACTCTGTCTCCCCCTTTCTGCGCCTGAGGACGGCTATTGAAAAACAACGATATTTTCTGTAGGTTTTCCTATTTAATAAATCGTAGGGTTTTCTTAACTTTTAAATAATTTTAATTAGGTCCCTACTTACTTAAAATATTAACCCAATAGAATTCTACCTTAACAAATTTTAAAATATCTTCAGAAATAAAGACTTCCTAAAAAAATGCGGGTCTTACATAAAATTAATAAACAATTTTAGCATTGGCGATTGATAAAAGTTCATAATAAGAAATAATAAAAAAAAATAGAAGAAAGATAAAATATTGAAGTTATTCACAATTAAATACCAAAATTTTTTCAGTATGCTAAATATATTTTCCTCAACTAAAGTTGTAAATGAGTCAAATGTTCGGAAAAAAAACTCGTTCAAACTCATTTGTGTTCGAATAAGGCTTGTTTAATTAATAAACAAACGAACTCGAATAAACGAACTCAAATATTAATTGCATTTTTTAAACTCGAATACAAATAAATTCGAACATTATCAAATAATAATCGAATGAATTCGAATAATAAATAAACGAATTCAAATAATGTTCGATTTTTTTTTAATTCGAATTCAAAATTTTGATACTCGTTTTGTTCATATTCTAATACAATTCTAACTTCAACTACTATGAGTCATTTAAAAACATTGTAACATTGTTACAATATAAAAGGGAAGAATCATTTGAATCAAGTTTACAAACATTTGAATCAAATCAAGTTTTTATACACAATCATATAATTTCAACTTGAGAAAAAAAAATTAAAAAGAAGCATTTCAACTCCATGATGGAGGAAATGAAATGCACTAGCTTTTGTTAATAAAGGAAGAAACGCAGCAGAAATATTTCTAAAACCTAATACTAATTACAAAATGTTACCACAGCCCAAACCAAAAAAAAAATACTAAATAAATAAAAAGGGGGGAGAGAGAGAGAGAGAATGAAGTTGCTTACATCTCAGATGAAGCCGAATGGAAACTTCATGAACTCAAATACCGAATTATGTACTCGATGTTGGCCATTCTCGACCTGAATCATCTTCAAAGTAAGAATACCTCCAAGCTGGATACGAAAGACCACTTGAAGGCGCTCGAGGGAGGGGAAGGATTCATCAGATGCATCAAATTGTTCAATGTCTAAGCCTCTTAGTCCCAAAAACTTGAGTTTTAAGAATTCCTCATCTCCAACCTTCCAAGTTTTCCCGCGAAAGGCATCATCATCCAATTTCAGAACCTCAAGATTGGGTAGCTTCGCAATTGGTGATATTCCACTCCATGGTAGTCTAAAACCCCTCAAAGTAAGTTTCTTCAAAGTCCGGGGGAAGCGAAATGGAATGCAAGACAAGCGGAAAGCAAAAAAGCTAGAGTAATTAAAATTACGCAGATGCAGTGATTCGAGGTGTCTTAGAAAGTCCAATTTCACATCCGGATTATCAAACATGGAAGGATCCAATGCTTGAAATTTACATCTTAGTTTCTTAACGTTCGGCATCTTTCCCAGGAACATTTCTGATTCTACTCCATAATAAAGGCAGACAAGGCCAAGTGATTGAACATTTTCCAATGGAGGAACATTTCTGCCGCAACAAATTTCATAAGGCATTGATAGTGATGAAGCATGCACATGCTTCAGCTTCTTCATTTCCCATAGTGGTAACTCCAAATAACTCAAGGCAGAAGTTTGCACGTAAAGTGTTTCTAGGCTCTCAAGCCTCTTTATTGGTGGTGGAATACTTCCATAGCAGCTAATTGCTAAGAATCTTAAGAGAATCAATTCAGTTATTCCTTGAGGAAACCCAGAAAGATGCATATTCGTATCTAAATGCAACACACGAAGCAGTTTAAGATAAGCAAGATTAGGGTACTGATAAAATTTCCGTTCGGAATATGGAGAAAAGGATGAAAGACTAAGTGAGACGAGGGAGCGGACAGGCAAAGCAGGTGGAACATGTTCAAGAAAAGAATTCCAGCATTCAGTTTGAATGCGCAACCCCTGGTGAGAATATGTGTCAGTCATGTGCGAAACTTGGTTCCCTCGAATCACCTTTAGAAATCTTTCTTTTTCACCCTTTGCAATGCAGAAATCACGCAGTAGATCGTGAACACCACTGGTCTTGATTCCACCGGTAGAACCTCTCTTGGTAACAATGACTAGGCTTCTAGAAACAAGATCCATCAAGTACTCCTCAGCCACAACTTCTGAGCTTTGGATGTCATGCTTTTCTATAAAGCCCTCTGAAATCCATAACAGGGTCAGCTTCTTCACTTTAATTTCTTCATCTTCTGCGAATGATCCCAGATAAAGAAAGCAAGGTTTCAAAACCTCTGGTAGATGCATGTAACTCAGTTGCAGTACATCTGTGCAACCTTCTTTAGCAATAAACTTTTCTAGATTTTCACCGACTTCTTTCCACCAGTGCAAACTCTCAATTTTTTGCTTCAAGAGACCCGCAGTTAGAACGACAGCCAATGGTAGCCCTTTGCAGTTTCTTGCTACGTGCTTCCCAATCTCAACAAAATCACGAGGGAAGCCATCTTGGTCAAGTAACTTCTTTTCAAATAGCTCCCAACTTTCCTCCTCGGAGAGAGGATTTAGATGTAAAGGACTACAACCTGCTTTAGCTTCTGAAACCACCTTATGAATTCGACTTGTGAAAATGATTCTGCTTTTATTATTATCTTCTGGAAATGTCAATTTTAGCTCATCCCATGCACCAACATCCCAAATGTCATCCATTACAATGAAGTATCTATGCCCTCTTAACTTTCTATAGACTGTTTCAGCCAAATCTTCTTTGTTCATGTTGGGACATTAACACCGCAACCATCTACGTCACTTAAAAAATCCGACAACATCCTTCTACAGTCAAATGTTTGAGAAACAGTACACCATGCACATTTGTGGAAATAAGACCGAATTGAAGCATCGCAGAAAACTTTCTTGGCCAAAGTAGTCTTGCCCGTTCCAGCCATACCCACAATTGAAATAATATCAAGTTCTGCTGATCCACCTTCCAGTCGAACTATTATTTCCTCCACCTCATCCTTGAAGCCAACAATTTTATCCACTGTTGGAATACTAGCTTGTAAAGGGAGAGGATTGTAACTCATTTCAGAACTGAGGGCATGAATATCATTCATATGCTGTTCTTGTATCCTTCTCATCTCACCTTTAATAAGCTTAATTTCTTCAAAGACATCAGAAAGACATAAAATATCATGCCAAAGTGACTTTTTCATGGATATGACGGAGCAAACTGCTCTTTCTGCATTGTGTGCCACATTAGCAATTCTGGTCCAAATATCTTTGAAGTTCTTGTGCTCATTTTGCAACTCCATAACAGAGAAGACTTTTGAATTTGATTTAAGTGACAGCAACTCCTCCTGGAGCATCATGATTAGATACTTTGGGAAATGGGAACACAACTCTTTCAAATTATCTACAAAAAGTGAATCAATAGATCCCAATACATTGAGCCTAGGAAAATTAAAAGATGATGGATCCAGAAACAAGTGGGCATAGATTTTTCTGACCTCTGCTTTAATTGCTTTAGCCTTTTCCAAGAAATTATGAATAAGAATGTTCCTTTGCTCCGGGGTGTCGTCTTTCATTTTGCCAATTGAGGAATGCAACCACGTTGACTGCGGCATCAGCTCATGTAAAAACTAACTTCAATTCCCCCCTGCTAATTTCTCAATCTCTGGCCGATCCATGAGAAATGTTATCAAGAATATCAACTCAATGAAAAGGATTTGAATACCATCCTCCTCTGGATCAACCTGCAAATTGTTTTTGAGAAATTCAACAAATTTCGCAACAAGTTTATTCACCGTAAGACTGTCCTCTGCTGGTGGGTTTGAGGCCATGAGTAGTGCAAGATACATCCTTGTGACCTCTGGAGTGGATGGATTGATTTTCTTGTGCAGATCAGAAAGAACAACATCCATTCTAGGTGCCATGTTTTCTTGCTTCACATCTAGGACCTAGTGCACAAGTGGGGTTTTTTATCAGAATGGCCCCATTTGGGGCCATTCGGCTTCACGTGGCCCCGCGGGGAAAGGAGGCCTGAAATGGCCTTGACGCATTTGCCGATAGCGTCCTCATTTAAATGAGGACGCTATCGACGATTGCGTCCTTATTTACGCATTCGTGGGTAGCGTCCTCATTTGAATAAAAACGCTGTCAATGAATGCGTCCGTATTTACTTAGGACGCATTCGTAGATAGCGTTGTATGCATGTGATTATGTTATACTTATCCTTTACTAGATAAACTGTCTGTATTAATGCTTGAAATTATATTAACTTTTAAAAATGTAATAGAAGTATGTGTAATTAATGGATAAATCAAAAAAATGGGACAAACAATGTCAACTGCAAAATGAATTTTATTATCATTAAATAAATTTGTTACAATACAACTGAATACGATCCAATTTATTCTCCAGGTTAGAAACTAGCGCTATTGCAATTTCGCCTGTTATGTCCCGTTTGATGGCAATTTCCACATCTTGGTGGAGATCCTTCATTTCGATAGTCCATCTCTCCTCGAAAATGTGCAGTACACCTCCGTCCCAGTCTATTACCTTTAAGGGCTGGTGTGTAGCCCTCCAACGAAAAGTCAGCATTACGCCATAAATTTTCATTGTTGACTAGATAGAAGTCATTCTTGTAAGCTGCAATATATTTGTCCAATGAGTAAATAGGTAGTACAAAATCAGAAGGTTGCCAGCCATGGTGTCGACAGACAACGAATACATGCGTGCACGGCAAGCAAAAAATATTCCATTTCGTGCAGTTGCAGTCCCGTGAAGATATTTTTACTGTATACACATTATTTCCTTTTCCTCCAACTCTCGCGGGGTGTCCTAACACTGAAAATTCCAACTCGTTCATTATATTACACAACCTTATAACTTCTTGCCTTCTGCGATGCTGCTTGGAATGTATTACATATCAACGGAGGAAATGGTTTGTTACAGTGTGTGGACTCGGATCGATGCAGATTAAAATATTCGACAATCTTCGAGAATGTTGCATCGACAAGGGCTGTGATAGGTAATGCCCTTGTTTTTTTTAGAACACTATTTAACGATTCGGATAAATTTGTCGTCATGCATCCGTATCGATTTCCCCCATCATGTGAAAGTGGCCATTTTTCCGGGCCAATACGCATCAACCAGTTGTACGCCTCCTGATTGTATTCTCTTATTTCGTTCATTACAGATTCAAACTTAGATTTCTTCCTCTCTGTTCTAGCTTTGTACATGAGTCACTTCAACTCGGTGTTCTTGAGCTGTTTGTTAAAATTGGCACGAATATGGCGTAGACAGTACCTGTGAAATCCCATTGGCTCCGCCCACTCAGCCTGTGTCCTCATAGCTGACAAGATTCCAGCGTACCTATCCGACACAATACAAACATATCTTTCACGCATCACATGTCTCCGGAGAAGTCTAAGAAACCATCCCCAACTTTCATTTGATTCAGCATCGACAACAGCAAAAGCTAGGGGAAAAACGTGATTATTAGCATCCCAAGTGCTTGCTATCAACATGACACTCTTATATGCCCCTCTTAAATGGGTTCCGTCGATTGAAATCACAGGGCGGCAATGCCTAAATCCGTCGATCGATGGTTTGAAAGCCCTAAACACGAACTTGAAAATCTTTGTATCTCTGGCATTGATGTTGTGGTGTTTCCAGTGTACAACTGTATCGGGATTTGAATCTTATAACGCCAACATATACGCTGGTAGTACTTTGAAAATAGAGGACCATATGCCATATAAAAACTCAACAGCAGCCTTCCTAGAATACCATCCTTTTCTGTATGAACATCCAACCTGGAACTTGTCGTGTACAACCCTTACTATTGTACTGACACTTGTCTCGGGGTTATCTCTAATAAGATGCAATATGTGTTGTGCAATAAATTTGGAGGACAAATTTCGATTGTTGTTGTTTATGACCCTTTGGAGACATGTGTGTTCGCCATTCCAGACCAAAATTTCCCATCATCCAGTATTTGCTTTCTTAATGATTCGAACGTACCCAGCACATGGGTTCTGCTCAGTGTTATTCCTGCAAGAGGCTGTCCAAGTCGTACTATTACTTTTAATAACAGTGAACTCGCAGCCCTTCTTAACGTGCCATAATCTCACAGCATGCACTGCTTCTGACTTATCCCGAAATTGCATTATATGCCTTAACTCTCAATTTTCTGCTATCCAGTCATCACCGGTATAGTAAAAGTCACCTTCAGGTGCCCTCGAGCCTATATCCTGGAAATTACTGTATGTATGCAAATTTCTTACATGGACTGGTATCTGATGCGCTGGTTCTGGTGGGGCATACATTGATGTGTGTCGAGGTAGCACGTCATCCTGGTCACTGTGGCTACTGCTGCCGGTGTCACTGTGGCCCACGTCATCGATATCGATTCCATATTCTCCTTCTGAGGCAGGTGGTCCGTCGATATCCGATGTTGGTCCTAATGAGTCCATGACTGCAGTCCCATTAATTATTGATTGCTCATCCGCTTGCATTGTTTCTGGTTCATTTAGTGGATCAGCATTTGGATGGCTCTATAGTTGTGGCAACTGATTCTGGACGGTTGTTATTTCCAACCCTTCTTGTTGGAGTAGCAAATCTATGTAGGAAATGGTATGAGGCAATTGTTGGGCGGGAAATGATGTTGACGGTATGGAAATGTCAGTATCAGCTTCACGAACTGTTTGCATGTTGTGTGGTGCATCTAAAATGAGCTCTGTCTTTACATAAATATGTACTCCACCCTCCTTGAAAATGGAATGCAAAGTCCAAATGTTATCCATATCGCTCTCATCCTGCAATGCAAGCAACCCCCATTGAACACACTCTCTATATACCCAAGGATATCTCATGGATATATCCAATGTAAATAACGTCCTATCAATCCGCATGTACGTATAGATTTTATCGACAAGCATGCGGAATGATATTTTGCGCTGTAAGACTAGTCTCTTTCTACACGAGCCTGCAAAGATGACTAAACCGCCTGCTTCATATGAGAGAGGGCAATCCCAGAAGAAGCCAAGGGATAGTAGAGTTTCAAGTGACATAAATGGACTTGGAAAAAAAATAACTTCAAGTTATCATAGTTTGGCTTCCTCTCTGCTGGTGTTTTTTTTCTTTTGGAAGAACTGAATGAAGTGGTTCCGAGATTGCATGGAGCTAAATAGGCGCCATAGGACGCTATTCAGAGTTGCGTCCTTCATAAGGACGCTATTCCTAATAGCGTCCTATGGTACAATGTCAAATCTGAAGTACGCTCAAATCTCGGGTATCTTGTCCCAAAGCGAAAATATTTTGTCGGTTCCAAATAGGACGCTAATATCAGTAGCGTCCTACTGAACCAAAACAGCAATTTCCGAATAATTTCAGAAAGGCTGTCATAGGACGCATGTCATGGTAGCGTTCAACATCATATCGAAATCCAACTAAAAGATCCAGCGGACAAGGAGGCCGACCGTAGGGTTAGGACGCATCTGTAGTTAGCGTCCTCATGAAAGTAGCGTCCTTACTCTCAGATTCTGCCTATATAACAACTCTTGAAAATTTAAGATGCCGGGTAAAAGCTTTCTAACTCTTGACACTCTATCTTTGACGCACACGTTCTACGTCTCTCTTTTGTTTTCCTGAAACTATACGAGAGGCGTGAACATGGGCGTCAAAAGTAGATCATTAAGACATACTTACAGTATTACTCTGCGAATTATTATTTGACGTCCAGGGTGCTAAAAAATGGTAAGTATATTTATCTCCATCTGCATTCAATTTTTATACTATAAATATAAATAAATATATGCATAAGAACCACATAAAGTATAATATAAATGTAAATAAATATAAATAAAGTGTGGGGACAATGAAATTGAATGCTACTATCTGATGGTTCTTTTTTTGCCACTATATGAACGAATGTCTCTTTTTGCCACTTATATTTATCTCCATCGTTCAATTTTTTGCCACTACATGAACGAAGGTCTCTACTAAAAATGCTTACAGAAAATTTCCTGGACGATTCAAGCTGAATAGAAAGTCTAATAGTATTTCCTGAGGATGAAGAATTCTCCCATGAAAGATTTTTCCATTGAAAATCCAAGACCTTGAGAAACTCCAAATGAAATATATATGGTGGGGACAATGAAATTTTTGTTAAATGAAACTCCAAATGAAAATTTTTTTCCAAGCTCTTAAGTATAAATTTTTAATATTTATAGTATTAATGGTAGGGACAATGAAATTTTTGTTGATGAAATATAAATAAAGTGTAATATTATAAAATATAAATAAATATAATATATTTAAATTTTAAACTAATCCAAATCCAATTGGTATTTAACTACACTATAAAATCTCCATAGTAACATGTACAGACGCATTTTTTGAGTTAAATAATTAATTGTTAATATAGCTAGTAACAAAATACATCCACGCTAAAAATTTAATTGGAAAAGAAAGAATGGAGCTAAAAATTTAACCTGAAGTAGAACCATAGGACCACAAATCTCCCTCGCAGCAGGGTCAGTTGCCTCGCAAAGGTATCTATACGTCCACGCTAGAGCCACACCACCCCAGCTAAGTTGACCGCAATAATGTAAGTCCGCAAGGAATGGTAGAAAACGAAAGGGCAGTAGATGACCTGATTTGTCAGACAGAATCATACTACTAATAAGAAGAAAAATGAATCCACGTGCCCTCTGCTGCACCACTGCATCAGAAGCATCATCAGGAAGAGGAAGTGACAAATGCGCCTCAAGGGTCGACTTCTTCAGCCTGTTACCCTTGAACTGGGTAGTCAGAGTTCGAAAGCCAAGGAGCGTATGTATCAAATCCATCAACACTGTCCGAGGGCGCCCGTAAACCTCTCCAATGATCGGGTCACCGTCAACTTTAAGTCCCCACAAAATCGCAACATCCCCTAGTGTGACGATGGCCTCTCCTACCTGTAGATGGAAGGTATGTGTCTCGGGACGCCACCTCTCAACTAATGCAGTCACAAGGGCATGATTTACATGAAGATACCCAAATCCATCAACACTGTCCGAGGGCGCCCGTAAACCTCTCCAATGATCGGGTCACCGTCAACTTTAAGTCCCCACAAAATCGCAACATCCCCTAGTGTGACGATGGCCTCTCCTACCTGTAGATGGAAGGAATATGTCTCAGGACGCCACCTCTCAACTAATGCAGTCACAAGGGCATGATTTACATGAAGATACCCAACTCTACAAACTCCCCCGAAACCAGCCAAATCGATATAATCCATTACCCGATAAGGGAATGGAAATAGCTCCCAAAAACGAGAATCGCAACGTCTAAATAAGGCTAATGGTATCTCACAGCTCTCAGAATGTCGTGACCAAATCAATGAAAATCGATATCTATCCTGCCAAGATATCAAACCCTCGTAAATAGGTTCGGGGACAGTATCGCCACGTACTCGATCCATCCTAAAGGATATTGTGAGATGTCAATTTCTTTTAATGAATACAAATGTCACTAATTGTTTTAATTAAATAGCGTAACACAAGAATTTAATAATACAAGTATTGTTATCTAATTTTTTTAATAATAATAATAATAATTGTGTATTAATAATAATAATAATAATCGTATATTTAAACAATAAAATATTAATAATAACAACTACAATAATAGTAGTACATTAAAAATAATAATAATAATAATAATAATAATAATAATAATAATAATAATAATCGTACATTACAAAAATAAATTAATAATAACAATATATTTAAAGTAATAATTATAATAATAATAGCGTATTAATAGTAATTAAAATAATAATAATAATAGTATATCAAAAGTAATTATAGTAATAATAGTCTATTAATAGTAATAATAATAGTATATTAAAAATAAAAATAAAATAATATTAATAGTATAATAATAATAATAGTATTTCAAAAAAATTATAATAATATATTACAAAAATAAACTAATAATAATAATAGTATATTAATAATAATAATAATAAATAATAATAATAATAATAGTGTATTAAAAATAATGATAATACTAATACTAATACTAATAATAATAGTAATATATTGAATAATAAAATAATAATAGTATATTATTTTTTTATTTTTATTTTTTAATATACTATTATTATTGTTATTATTATTTATTATTTAATATTTTAGTAAATAATAAATAATAATAGTATATTAAAAATAATAATAATAATACTAATACTAAGAGTAATATATTAAATAATAAATAATAATAGTATATTAAAAATAATAATACTAATACTAATACTAATAATAATAGTATATTAAAAATAATAATACTAATACTAATAATAGTAATATTAATATATTAAATAATAAATAATAATAATAGTATATTAAAAAATAAATTAATAATAATAAGAATTCTTATATTCCAAATCCTTCCACTAGAATAGTATATTATCCATAATGCAGTTTTCTTTTACTTCCTATATTCCAAATCCTTTCACCATAATACAAAGCTATAAACATATTTATATAATCAGAGTACTATACAAAAAGATAACATAAATCTCTAATGGATAAAAAAAAATAAATATACAATATATTCCCAAATCTTAAATGGTAATTTATGATATATAAAAAATAAAAACTAATACAACAAAAGACATACATTATATTCAGAAATTATATCAACTAATCAAAAAATAAAGATCAAGAAGCATGACATACCTCGAAATCAGAGAAAATGCCGTGCACAGGACGCGCCGCCTAAGTAGACTGCTACCGTCGCCGTCGTCGGTGGAGGAGACTGTTCGCTCCGGTAGGGAGAACAATGCTATGGTCGCCGGAGCAGAAGTGAAGTGCCGCCTGCGTCGCCGGAGCAGAAGAAGGGCTGACGTTGCCAGAGAAGAACGCCGAATAAGGTTGTCCGCAGTCGCCGGAGGAAGTGCAGCGAAAGAGAAAAGCCGCCGCTGTCGAAGCGAAATGAAAATTGCAAAAGCACGGCGCGGTGAAGAAGACGAACGGGTAGGACACTATCCGTGATAGCGTCCTAACTGATGACGCATTTAAGAATAGCGTCCTAAGTATAAGGACGCAGTCGTCGATAGCGTCCTCATTTAAATGAGGACGCTATCGGCGAATGCGTCGAGGCCATTTCAGGCCTCCTAACCCCCCGCGGGGCCACGTGAAGCCGAATGGCCCCATTTGGGGCCATTCTGATAAAAAACCCTGCACAAGTGATAGGCAAGCTGCACAGAAAGCCCAAGCTTGAGTATGAATCTTGAAATCTTTCAGATCCTCATGGCTGCTGCACCATTTTGAGGTGAATTCAATAACTTCTTTGAACAAATGCAGGTTGTAATCAAGGGATTTAATTTGCGCCTTCACATCACGGATCATAACAGCTTTCAAGTCAAGAAGACTGCCCAGTGAGGTAGAGATATACATCATGAATTGATCTGGGAGACAATCCAAGAAATTGAGACAATCTTCTTTCATCTTTGGCATACACTGCTGAATTTTTTCCAGCAACTCGGCAGCCACAGCGTCAAACCCTTGAAATCCATGTTCTTGGATGATTCTCACAACTTCTTCAACTGTAGCTTCAATATCATATTCCTGAACAAATCCAAAATTCATGTCCCTGCCAAATGGCGAGCGCTTCCACCTGGCCAAGCACAACACAGATTCTCAGATATTCCATCGCAATGAAAAGCTTCTAATTGTGCCCAGTAACGCAGTTAGAATTTTTCAGTAGATTGGCCACACCCCTCAAGATAACATCGACGTGGGTAGGATTGATCATCTTCTCTCCTTTTTTACCCTCTGAAGTCTGAATGCTTTGCAAATACTATTGTTCATTGTGTATCAGGAAATGAGACGAGAAAACGATGAGGGTTCACACTCGATTCACGATAATTCTTACTTTAGCGTGTACTTTTATGCAATTAAATAAACCTAAACGAGAAGGTAAGTTGTCAGAGTCAAGTATAAGCTTACTAATAGTTTGAAATTATTGCAAATGAAAAAGTATAAAGTATTCCGAAGGAATTAATTAATAAATCAATATGCTAATGTATAACCATTATGATCACATAGATAAAAAATTGTTATTCTAAAGCAATACAATAAATTTAAAAAAAAAAAGATATTAAGTGCACATATAATATATAAAGATGTAAAAGATATATTTATTTGAACTAGCAGATTCATCAGCCAGACAATTTGATTGGTTCTGTTGATATAGACTTTAACAAATCTGAAATGCAACTATAACTAAACAACACCGATTTGATTTAAACAAGAATTGCTCGTGATTTACTCCTCCAATCAACATTAGTAGATTACTGTCTTAGGTTGGTATGTTTTTCTTAAGAATATATAAACATAAACATATATATATATATATATATATATATATATATATATTAACAAAACTATAGACCTAATATAAATAAATTCTAATTGTGAAATGTTGACAAATTTATTATTCACTCTAAATAAATCAGAATATTAATTTTTATTTTTCAAATTATTTATAACATTTAGAATTATACATATATTTTTTATTAAAAAAACTGAATATAATCCTAATTTAATACACTATAAAATTAATTGCATCTCGCGCAACATATGTATGTTTTTATTTCTATTAAAAAATTAATTGTTCAATGTTATTAGTAGACTTTTACGTCAAGATATGTAATCATGATCAAATAAACACCCCCCCCCCCCCCCCTCCCCAAAAAAAAAGCTAATGGCCCGGCACATCATATTGTATTGATAGGGATCCTGGTCGTAAATATGCCACACAATCTTTCCCCAAGTCATAATTTTATTTACAAAAATTTACTCAATAAAATAACATTGTTTTATTTTAAAAAAATTATTTATATCTTGATTCTTTTTAATCTGAACAATTAAATTACAACGCAAGTTGTTTAACAGCAAGATTCCCATTGATGGCCGTTTTCATCACTCATCAGCACCATGCTCGTCAAAAGCTTCTATGCATGCATGGACTTCTTTTCTTGTCCAATATGAATATGCTAAAAAAATAATAATAATAACTTCATCCCAAAATTTACTGCAAGGTACCAAACACAATGATATGGCAACTCCTTGATTGATTTTTCTTATCCGCCAGCTATAAATATTGGACAGACAACAAGCAACAACCAACTTCAAATCCCAATAACGATTTAAGAATAGAACATTAGAGAATGTGAAGCTCGGTCTTATGATTATTCTTTAATCGACTATATATCTTCACTATGAAGATGAATCACTATAAATTATAAAAGAAACTACCCAAAAATAAAAGCTGAAAATTGCAAGCTATACTGGTTCCTATCTGCCAATTACATTCTTTGTACAAAAATTCTACTCTCTCATCAAAAGATGAGGAAATGGAGAAAGAGAAAACCCCACCTTCATTTATATATTTACCTCTTTACACAAGTTGAATATGCTAGAAATAGATACGAAAATAGGCTAGACTCTTAAAAGGAACTTACGGCATGGGCTTATTTAGTAGATAGGTCAAACTTGAACTTAAAATTAGATTTGTTTAACTAAATAGGAATAGGCTAGACCTGTTTAGTTAAACCTGGCTTGAAATTACCAGACCTAACCTATATTTATATATATAATTTAAATTATATATTATTTTATATTTATTGTCTATAGTAATGTTATATATTATATATATTGTATTATTATCATTCTCACAATTAAGTATATTGACAATATATTTGAAAAATGTTAAGGAAAAAAGGTGAAAGACTAAGAATATGATCAAATGAAGTTTGAGTAAATAAAAATGGGGGAGATCATAAATTGATGTAAGAATATTGTAAGGGGAAAAAATTGTCACTACTTCATAAATACCATGAAAAAAATACCAAATAATTAGATTATTGTATCCTTTTAACCAGAGAGAGAGAGAGAGAGAAAGACAAAGCATAATCTAATTAGAATAAAGTAAGAAAGGAAAATGAGAAGAGAAGAAGGGATAACGTGTAAACAAAGCATATGTATTTATTGAAAATATATCATTTAATTACTTACTAATAATAAAAATTAAACTAAGGTACTGCATTCTACTCCAAAGGAAAGGGGTGACTCCAAAAATTTCTCTGTCCCTCACTTATCATTAAAAGAAAATTTTAGTAAACCAAAGTTTGATAGTAAAATACATATTTAAAAAAAGAATTGTTAAAAAAATTTGTTTACCTCATTTTTTATTTCGTAATATCATGGGGTAAACATTTGTTTAAAAAAAATCATTTTATATAAGAAACTAGAACTTTGTATGTGGATTAAGTATCATTGGATATTTTTAATACTAGTTTGATTCTCCGTGCATTGCACAGGTTATTATAACTTACATCTGAATTCAATGAATTTAAATAATCATCATATTTCATTTAGGAAAAAAAAAGATAATCTTATTTTACTTTAGGAAAAAAGAGTAATCTTAAATTAGATACCATGCACGTAGACCTTTTATTTGATTAAGAGAAGTATATTAACTTGTAGATAACTTAAATTAATAGATAATTATTAATTTGTAGATAAATTAACTTAACTTAATTGAAAGAACACATCCCCTTATTCTTCACATAAACTTAATGTTTGTCACGATCTGAATCCATTAAATTCAGATAAATTTGATATTTTAAATTAAAAACACTCTTCACATTTTTTTTAAAAAAAAATCTCTATGTAAATCTAATATTATCAAATGTCAACATATGACAGTACCAAGTGTCGTATCAGGAGCCTTCCGTAGCTCCTTGTATATATATATATATATATATATATATATATATATATATATATATATTCTCTTTTGTTATTACACAATATTTATTTATGATAAAAATTTTATAATTCTTTTGCATGAAATAAAAGTTTCTATTTTGACTTAACATATAAAATGTTTTTAAATATTTAAGTTTAAATAAATTATTACTTTAATTTTATTAAAAGAAATGATTGATAGTCTTAATTTATTAAAATAATATATATCAAGAAGGTTATAAAACTCTAAGTAGGATTTTAAATAGGTTTCAGTTCAGGTCGGACCAAATTTTTAAACAACCCAAATCTGAGTTTAAAAAAAGACTTTATATAGACTAATAAGCCAAACTCAAATATTTAACTTACAATGCATGTCTAAACTTATTTATTCAAAATCTGACCTGACCTATTTTCATTCCTAACTAGAAAAAAGTAAAGCCTATTATTGACTGACCTTGGAATTAAGATGTCAGATGGCCAAGTAGGCAATGCAAGATTTTGTTTCTTGTTGTCACATATAACAATCTTGTAGTTGCATCTTGGCAACTATCCAATTGAAGTAGTTGATCCATAAGGAAAGTGACTGTAGAGTCAATTGCAAAACGAAGACACCTTCAGCACAGATACGAAACCAAAAATTAAATTCAATTCAATGATTGTCTACCAATCTTCGAGGAGATTTTCTAAGTCATGCGGAGGGGAATGAAATGGGGATACACTCTCTTCAGTACGGCTTCCCAGATATTGATTTGTGTGAGAAATTCTATCTTGATGAGGAGCAGGAATTGAACGGTCTCTCAATCCTTTCCAGTCAACTTCCTCAAACCATGGATGACTTATGACAGTGTCCACTCCTTGGCATCCCAGTCTAGAGTTTTCATGAATTGGAAACTTTTGCTGTCTAGATTCTAGAGGTATATAAGCTACTTGGCCTCAAAAAGCAATACATAATAGAAGTATTTACTGTTGTCTTACACTAGTAATACCGACCTTTTAAGGAGGTATAACACTTTTTCGAAAACAAAACATCAATGAACAACAAATGAGTAAAGAACCATTGTGGCATAAGCCTCCTAATGGTAGTCCGATAATGGTTGTAGCTTTTGTTGCTTGACTAAGCTCAGCAGGGGCTACACAAATTCTCAGCATATCATCCCGTGTGCTCTTCTTTGGTTCTGTCATTCTTGTTCCGATGGCCAGAAAACTATCTCTAAATGTTTCTTCTACTAACTATTTTTAGTTAGTTTAGGTGTAAGCATTCCAAATGAACATCAAAAGAAATTACACCTGCACTATTTCTGGAGCTGAGTTAACCATCCCAATTGTTGTGAAAGATCTCAAGACAGATTCACCAAAATACATTTTTTCATATTTGAAGTCCACAAGGTACAATCAAGAGATTATAATTGAAACGATTTCAACTAAACATCTGAAGTAATCATCTTTTGTATCAAAATAGGAAATTGGCTTTCATGTTAAACCATTATCCACACGGACCATAACATAAAATGATTTAAGATTAATATATAGTACCAAAAAACTAACTTGTGTATGTACTGTTTGGTCAAATATTAGAACACCATTGGATTCGTATTTTGAGATAGAGTCTAATATATATAATGGGATATAATTCTATTTCGACATCCATGAGAAATATCGTTATTGTTCTTTGAGTTTTTTCTCTCAATTTTTGTGTGAGTTCACCCTCAACAAAGAGAGAAACAAAATACGATTAGTAATTTTTTAATTCAAGGATATTACATTCAAGAAGGCTTGGGGGTTTGGAGCATTACTAGAAGGCCAAAAATTTCAAGAATCGTATTGGTGAAGGCAATATTTACAAAGGTATCATTCGTTTTTACGTATTCTTAAAGTTTTTAATCTGGTTGACACATAAGCATGTCGATCCTATTCACTAACAATTGGTATCAGAGACTGGTTTTGATATGTATTTATGTGTTAAGATTAAGTCTTTTATGTATATATTTAGTTGAGCAGTGTATGAATAATACATTTATATTCATGATGAATGATATGATTAATTCTGTTCAAAATAATTTTATGGCCATAGTTTTTGATTCGGTGAATATGTATAAGTATTATTGAGTCTTGTAATAAAAGGGGTGGATTACGTCTCCATGTTTCCCTTTTGATTTTTCTTTTGATTTATTTTATTTTTATGTTTAGAAAAAAAAGAATGTAATCCTACTAAAGCTCGCGAAAACGAAGAAGGCGCACGAGCAATTGGCAGAAAATTGTGCACTGCTGGGTTACGGGCCAGCAGATCCAGCAAATGCCTTCTTTAATTAGAAAAAAAAGGAAGGAGAATTATAACAATGATGACACTAGACTATTTCCCCTAAGACTAAACCACTGCACCAACAACAGTCTTGTGATAGAAGTTGCGCCATTTAATTGATATTGCAGAAGATTAAAGAATTAGCTATATTGTTAGCTAATTATTATTTTCAATTGTAATTTTGCAATTTTATTTTTGAGTTTAGGTTGGCCATAAAATTATTTTTATTTTATAGTTTTTACTATTTAATTTTGATTGAATTATGTATCATTCATGTTAACATGCCATATAGTTTGCATTAACACCGCTCTAGGTACTATTTAGTTATGCATAAATAAATTAATATTTTTTTATTTAAAAAAATTAAGTGTGAAATGGTTAATTTTAATTAACCTTAGGCCTCCCCTATAAGCCCATTAGTAAAATTGACGTTTGTTTCGTGCCATTTTAAATGGTCTCCCTATAGGAAGGTTACGTTTTATTGGTTACTAGATTGTGTATCAAAATTTTAATTATTATTTTTTTTAAGTTTAATTCATTCATAATTACCCTATAGGTGATATGATTGGATTAGAAACTTTATAGGTGATGTGATTGGATTGGAAACTTTATATTAAAAAATAAAATAAAATAAATTTTGAATATAGGGGTTACATTTAAATCAAAGACATTATAAGGATTTCCTATAGAATATCCAAATAATGTCTATAATGGCCAAAATATTAATAACACAAACTAATATTGCATTTAGATGCAAGATATATTATTTTAGTGGGATGATTCAGGCCTAACTATAAGTTATATTGTTATCTCCTATAGAAGTGCATATTACTTTGGGGTTTTAGGTTTTGGATCTTGACCTAACTATAAGTTACATTGTTATCTCCTATAGAGGTACATGTTATTGTAGAGTTTTAGGTTGTCATATTTTGATAGTAATTTCTATTACTACTTAAAATATTATCATATTGATCATGCATCATACTATTTTATATTGATCATGCATCATGATATGATGAATGACTCATATGTTTTATTTTATTTAATTTAAGAAATAGGACTTCCAACACTTTATCCCAAATTTTAACAAAGAACCAACTGGTTGGAGAAAATTTTATTGATTGGAAAAGGAACCTCATAATTGTACTCACTGTTGAGAAGCTCAAATACGTGATAACTAAACTATGTCCTGCTAAGCCTACTGAACAGTCCACGCGCGAATAAAAGGAGGCTTATGATAAGTGGTTGAGTTCTGATGAGATGGCTCGCTGCTATATTTTGGGATCTAAAAGGAATAAGGAGGCTTACGATCAAATTTATATTTGTTTGTTGGATATCCAAAAGGAATAAAGGGATACTACTTCTATGGTCCTCAAGATAAGAAAATATTTGTAAGCACAAATGCAATTTTCTTAAAGGACAAGTACATAGAAGAACGAGGATCTAAGAGTAGGGTTATTTTGGAAGAAACCAAGGGAGATAATCCTAAGCAAATGGTTACTGAAACCCATACTCAAGATTCACGTGGAGGATTCGTATCTATGCCACTTAACATGCCAGATTCTAGTGGGAAAGAAATAGATGTTACTCCTTCTATACCCACTAGCTTTTCGGCACATGGAGTGGAAGAACCTCCTGCCCCTATTCAAAATCCAATCATTGAGGAATCAGCGGATCTAATTCCAATCAACGAGGAGGAGGAAAGTCCAATCATCCAGAAACCTCCACAGCTTAGACGTAGTGAGAGAGTCATTCGACAACCCTCTAGATACTTACGCTATAGAGAAGCTTTTCAAGCAGTCTTTTTTGAGGAAGAAGAGGATCCTACTACGTATAAAGAAGTTGTAGACGATATAGACGCAGACCATTGGAAGAGTGCAATGGATTTAGAAATGAAATCCATGTACACTAACTCCGTTTGGGATCTTGTAGACCTGCCTAATGGGGTAAAACCTATTGGGTGCAAATGGGTCTACAAAAGAAAGAGAGGAGTAAACAGGAAAGTGAAAACTTTTAAAGCTAAATTTGTTGCTAAGGGTTATACCTAACGAGAAGGTATTGACTATGAGGAAACCTTCTCGCCTATGGCCATGCTAAAGTCTATAAGAATCCTTCTATCCATTACAACTCACTTCGACTATGAAGTATGGCAAATGGACGTCAAGACAGCTTTCTTTAATGGAAATCTTGACGAATGTATCTACATGGTACGGCCAGATGGTTTTATCCAAGAAGGTCAAGAACAAAAAGTTTGTAAGCTGAATAGGTCCATAAATGGGCTTAAACAAGCATCTAGATCTTGGAATATTAGGTTTGATCAGGCCATTAAATCTTATGATTTTAATCAGCATCCTGATAAACCTTGTGTCTATAAGAGAATTATAGAGAGTAAGGTAATTTTTCTCATACTGTATGTTGATGACATCTTTCTGATTGGAAATGATGTAAGAACATTAATATTAGTAAAAAGTTGGTTGGGTAAACAGTTTGATATGAAGAACTTGGGAGAAGCAAGATATGTTCTGGGAATTCAGATCCTTCGGGATAGAAAAAACAAACAGATAGCTTTATTCCAAACTTCATATATTGACAAAATACTGACGAGATTTTTTATGCAAAATTCCAAGAAATGTGAATTGCCTTTCAGACATGGAATTCAGTTATCTCAGAAGCATAGTCCTAAAACTCCTAATGAAGTTGAGTACATGGAACGAGTTCCTTATGCATCAGCTGTAGGAAGTCTCATATATGATATGCTTTGTACTCGTCCAGACATTTATCATGCTATTAGGATGGTCAGTAGATATTAGTCAAACCCAGGACCGAAACACTGGATAACAGTCAAGCATATATTCAAGTATCTTCACAGAACTCGAGGATATATGCTAGTTTACTCAGCTCCAGAATTGGTACCTATAGGTTACACTAATTCTGATTTTCAAGCTGATAGAGATCTTCGTAAATCCACCTCAGGCTCTGTTTTCACCTTAGGTGGTGGTGCAATTGTGTGGAGAAGTATCAGACAATCTTGTATTGCTAATTCTACAATGGAAGTTGAATATATGGCAGCTTGTGAAGCAGCTAAAGAGGCAGTATGGTTGAAGAAGTTCTTAACAGAACTTGAAGTGGTTCCTTCTGCATCTCAAGCCATTAGTTTGTACTGTGACAACAGTGGTGCAGTGGCAAATGCAAAAGAACCATGCAGCCATCAGCGTGGGAAATACATTGAACGTAAATATTACATACTTAGGGAGATTGTTCAACGTGGAAATGTAGAAGTGTGCAAGATTTCTTCTGCTGAAAATCTTGTTGATCCTTTTACTAAAAGCTTACCTGAAAGTGTTTTTGGAAGTCATATAGAAAGTATGGGTATTTCTGACATGTCCCATTTACTCTAGAACAAGTGGGAGAATTTTTGTTAGATATGCTCATTGAGTAAATATAATATTTGTATTTTTAAAATTAAATAAAATATGTCTTTATATATTTATATGTATGAGCCTGTTTGTCCACGAATTACTTAGATATTATAAATCAAGTGTTTATTTGTTAAACACAGAAAGATTTGATTTATAATTTAATTCGAAATAAATTATTCGTGATCTAAAATAAATTTGGGTAATTTATTTTGGAAGATCGTCTTAATTTTGTTGAAGTCTGTATTTTACTTTGGTAATAAAATTAAGAATATATTTTGATATATTGGATGGACCATCAATATTTATTTGTGGAATAGACCATACAAATAAAATATTAAAAGATTACCGTACATAATACCTTAATCCTGAGCAAACAATTATTTATATTTACTAACTTGAAGTTCCTTGAGTTGCCAAAGAATGAGATTAACTTAATAATCAATATCTCGACATCTTGGGAATTAAAGTGAAATAAATATGAAATAATTGTTATGCAATATGAAATCCGTCACCTTTAATAGGCAAGATCATTTCCTTATGAGTTCTTCTAAGGGACAGTTAAATCTGAGCTCAGTAATTCAATAGTGTCTATTGAATTCAATTTGTAAGTATGACGTAGTCACATGGTACTGTCAAATTGAAGATGAGAATTGAGGATTTGAATAAGGGGCATTGTGGTCATATTGCCTCATTCAAAGTATTATATTGATCGACGGGGATAATTTGTTAGATCGATCAATTAATGGATATAATTATTGACTCCAATAATTGTGATTAGACCAAAAGTGCAGTTACGTTCTTTTAGTAGAGTGGAACATAATTAATAAATTATTTTTATTGACAAAATAATTTATTGGAGCTTAGTCTAATCGTATCCGGTCAGGTCCTTCAGTGGCTCCTAATTATGGGATAATAATAAATTATAATTTATTTATAATTTATTAGTGAAAATAGCAGAAAATCAAAAATTGTATTTGAGATGGAATAGGATAAGTGGAAATAGTTGTATCCAACTATACTTTTCTTATTCTATCAGGATTCGTATTTTGAGATAGAGCCTAATATACATATTGGGATATAACTCTATTTTCGACATACGTGAGAAACATCGTTGTTGTTTTCTGAGTTTTCTCTCAATTTTTGTGTGAGTCCACCCTCAACAAAGAGAGAAACAAAATACGATTAGCAATTTTCTGGTCCAAGGAGATTACATTGAAGAAGGTTTGGGGGTTTGGAGCATTGCTAGAAGGCCAAAAACTTCAAGAATCGTATTGGTGAAGGTGATATCTACAAAGGTATGATCTGTTTTCACGTATTCTTAAGGTTTTAATCTGATTGACACATAAACATGTTGATCCTATTCACTAACACACCATTCCTCTATAAAGAATACCATTCGAGAAGTTTTGATCCAATGTGTGTGTAGAGTTGAGAATTCTCTTTTTATCAGCATTACATCATAAAACAAATATGACCTCACACATACAATACCTTGTGCAAATCTTCCAAAGCACCAACAACAGAGGCAGCACAAGGAGTGGCAGAATTGCCCCACAACACAAGGCATCCATCAAATGTATGATGCTTTTGATCAACACCCCTCAAATTCTATTTCTTCAATTGCTGTTGATTTTCTAAACTCCTTCCATTTGGTAGAATTCAAGGAATCTTTCTCCTCCATCCATAGCCATAGGTTGTATGGTTTAAGTTTAGGAAAAAAGTCATTTTTTCCCTCACAGTTGCATTCCTTAAGGGGTAAAAATAGGAATGCTTGAAACTCTATTTATTTATATGATTGAGGTATAATCAGAACATTGCAGAAGTTACACATAAATGTTTATTTTCTTGGATGATGATTCATTTACAACAGCATATGTTCTTCTTTCTATTTTTGTTTTATGATGAAATAAGTTTCTATATTTGTTATTTTTGAAAAAAGCACCATCCACATAAAGCAAATCCTGAATAATACCCTGATTTCTTACACTGGTTCCATGAATCAAGCAAAACTTTGGAAGATTCTTTGAGTTATACCCAGGAATACTGTTTTCTTCCTGTGGTTTTTTTCGCCTTAGTCAGAAAAGAAATCTTGAGATTCTGGTTGTTGGAATCTTTCACAACTAGTTGACATTTGAAAATAAGATAAAGAAATTAAATTTACACTGTCTAAATTCAAAATTAAACTAATTATATTATCGGTGTAAATATTTATATTAAAAAAATAAACGAGTCAAGTTGTTTGAGGGCCAATGAAAAAAAAATAAAGGCATTAATCATTGAACTTTTGGTCAACTAATAATCCATGCATAAAATCCATTTAATTACATTAATTTGAAAACTTCTTAGTTATTTTTTCAAATCACACAGTACTTTGAGTTGATTTGCAATCAATTACCCACAATCCCTAGGATAATTAGAAGTTGAAATAATTTAATTCATCAATTATATATAATATATAATTGTAATTTTAAAGTGAAGATTATAAATTTTCGAACTCAAATAGAAACTTAATATTCCTAATGATATTTTCTAATTGGATCAGGAAGTTTCATAATGTTTGAGGGCCAAATATCAAAATAAGTAATCAATTTATACATTTCACTTTTTATCTATTAAAACCTTTTTTTATCAACAATTTTACTGTAAAAAGTTTAATGTACTGTTACAAAAAGAACATAATAAATGAAATTTTCATTATAGTGTTGGTACTTGTAGATACCTCTCCTTTTTCACTTTTATAGAATGCTGTGAGACCCAAAAAAAAAAAAAAAAACCTACTAAAAAGTTTGGGAGAGAACGTTGTTATCATTTCTACTATTTCTTGACAAAATAGTTTGGGTATTAGTAAATGTCTAAATATCATCATTAGTTTTTTTTTTTTTTTTTTGGATGGGCATTGTAGGCATCTTACATCATAAAATCGTCATTATATTTCTTGCATAAATAGAGTGATACAAATAGACATCGAATTAGATCTACCGACCATCTTTCTCACTCTCAAGAATTTGCTATATGTGTCGCTCATATCATCTTTATTTATTTTTTAAAATAAAAATAAAATTTATAATCTAAATAATAAATTTTTATTTAATAAATAAATAATAAACTTAAATAAATAAGTTTAAATAATAAATCTAAATAATAAATTTAAATAATTTGAATAATAAATCTAAATGATGAGAAAACCCATAGTGAGGGTAAGAGAGAGGATGGAGAGAGATATGGGGCAGAGGAGCGGTCCATTTGACCATAACTTCCATATAAAACAAATCCACAATCGGCATATTTTGTTTTATAGGAAGAAGACAAGCCCTCGACTAACTAAACTAAATAGATGATGGTGGATGTCATCTACATCGGATCATCCCAACCTCCACAACATATTGTCTAGTTTAATTTGAATTGCAATTAGAGTTACAAATTTATTTAAGATAAATTTAGTTAGATATAATAAAAATTATTAAATATATAAGGAATAAGTAGGATTAAAGAGAGAGGATATAATATGTTGTGAGTATATAGTGGTTATTGAGAAATAAAAATTATTTAAATTAATATTATTTTAAATTAAAATTTAGTTTTAGATTGGATAGAATTTTTATCCAAATATAATCTAGAATTAGAAGGGTAGCAATTTCTTCGCAAAAACTTAATGGATTAGAGTGGCTTGCCTAGTTAAGAGTTTATTTAATACTTATAAACAATAAAATAGTATAGTACATATTAAGTTTGATTATTCAATATGTGATCAGAAAAATCTATATAATATATAAAAATTTATACAAAATAAATAGTGAACGTAACTAAAAAATTTATTCGAATTAGAATAAACCTTCCTCAAAGGCATAAACCTGTTAGCAGCTTATCATCTCTCATGTAGTTTACAAATTATTTAATTTGTTTATCTTTAAAATAACGATTGTAAATTTTTTTTTTTTTTAATAAAAAGAATTACACCTTTTACACTTAAATCCGTATTTCATATGCATCTCAAGCCTTAAGTCCGCGCTCAAGTAGAACCACAAATTCTTTACAGTTTTCTGCAGCTCCATTTGTACCCGATGCCTCCCTGTAGGACTGTCAATCGGGAAAGAGCTGCTCACGAGATTAAAAAATAATCGAACGAACTGAATAATTAGATTTAAAAAAATCAAAATTGAAAAAATTATTGATTTTTTTTTTTTTGAATCAAACTATTCTGAAATTTTTTTGTATAATATTCGTATTAAAAATCGTTTCGAAACTGTATCAAACGGTACTAAACTGAAGAATTAAAATTAGAACTAAATATATATATATTTAAAAAGAAAGATAATATACTCTAATTTTTTTCCTAATGAACAAAAATATTAGAAATAATGGAATCAATTCAAAAGTTTCCTTAATAATAAAAAATTTATGATTTATGACTAATATTATTAGAATTGATTATCTTATATTTAATTTTTTTAAAAGTATCCTCTCTTTTTTTTATCTAACTATGTTCAAAATTTTAATATGTATATGTAGATTATATATTCCATATATATTTTTATTTTAAATATATATAAGAAAAAAAGAATGATACAAAATATTTTTATATTATGTGCATATAGAAGATTAATCTTTAAATTATTATTTTATTGAACAAATCAAATTCACCATCTTATTATATTCTAATATATATAATCCAACCTAGATACATACCTATAAATATATATACATACATATATACATAGAATGATGCAAAATATTTTTATACTATGTGTATATAGAAAATTAATCTTTAAATTACTATTTTATTGAACAAAATCAAATTCATCATCTTAATGAAGGTTTAAAATGGAAAAAATTATCAAAACAAAAATATGTTAAAAAAACAAAAAATTTACCTCTGTGACTGAATGGCCCTCTTCGCACTGATGTAGATGTCTGTACAAGGATACTTGAAACTATTAGATCATATCCTTGTAAATGTCTACTACGTCTCATTCACGCGAAACCTTTGATCTTCCAAAATGGTGCCCATAGCACAGTCGGTGAAAGTTTAAAGATTGAATTTTGATCAACTTTTGAAGACTTCTCTCTGTGAAAGAAAAAATCACAGACCTCACTATCTTCAGTCAAAATTGGTCTTGTGAGTTTCTGTGATTGCAAAATTGAACAGCTCGTTCACTGAATCATGAAAGGCCTTTATCATTTGCTATCCAATTCCCCGAGAGAGAAATGCCATCTGCATGAAAACAAAAAGCTCCTATACTTTTTGTTATCCTTCACGCAGAATAACACGGGATCCATCCCGTGTTGTCTTTTATTTTTATTTTATTTTATTTTATTTTATTTATTTATTAAATTAATAATTAATTAATTAAATTTTTTAAAATTTTATTTTACCCTTTATCTTATTCATTGGGCCAGATAAAATTATTTATTCTTGGGTTTGAACACTCATAAATAATAAATCTCAATTATTTATTTTCTAAACTTTATTAACTAATCCAATAAATAATTAACAAACCCAAATTGACCAATATAAAATTTCATACATTTTATCTAATTTATATCCAAATTAATTTTCTAATTATTCAATCTGGGCCTTGGGTCTTGAATAATTAATTAACTAATTAAATTAGATAAAATAAATACTCTTTCTCAGACCTTTTATTTTATTCTAATCCAATAATAAATTAGACTAATAAAATAGAACTCAAAATTATCAAGACCAATTTCTTAACCCAAATCTTTCAGGACTTAAGGGCCATTTCAAGGCCAAAAGACACATCGTCTTGGCCACTAAAATGACCAAAATACCCCTACTATATAAATAGCTATATTTTGCATTTTAAATATTTCCTAATATCACCAGAAAGAAATATTGACCATAAGGACAATGTTGCATTAGCAAAGTCTTCGACCTATAGGTGTAATGACTAAAATACTCCTCTACGCATTGTCGTGCATTTAGAGAAGAAGAGTGTACTAACACCTCTCTAATAGACATCTACTATCCTTAGACCTCTAGTCCAATTATCCACGACTCTTGGAATGTTTCAACTTTCCAAGGAAGGTACCCTAAAGTAAACATTTAAGTCATATTCCCCAGGACCCTGGATAATTAGATCATTTGAACAGTCACAATGAGCGATATAGCGTAGAAGCTATCTTGTACAAGTCTGTCTTAACTAACTAATCACATATACCTAACATACAAGTATATTGGCTCTACGAAAGAACCTCAACTATAGTTTATCAAAGTATATGCTTCTAATTTCGTCAGACCACCAACTTATACTCAAGGGATAGAATATTAGTCCACAATGTAGTAGTAAAAATCTGGATTTCGTTTAAATAGTACTTTTAAAAATCACTATTACGGGTCTTATTCTACGTATTCGAAATACGCTTATATTATGAAGTGAGCGGACTACTCACTGGTTAAAGGTAAGTCATTTTCCATTTAGAATTCATAACACAATAACTTATACATGATGAGATTCTCATTCTCATCAATTAGTTAAGAACAAACATTTATGTGTTAAGTAACCCATGAGCCATACCTTACTGTGAAAAACCACCATTCACATGGATCACTTATTTAAATACAATGAGTCATTTTCAAACGAAAATCGAGTACAAATAAAATGTAAATTCACAAACAAATTTTGAGAATAAATTCGATAATTACATCAGATAAACTAGTTTTGAGGGTATATATTCCAACAATCTCTCACTTGCACTCTAAGACTAAGAAAGTCCGTAAGTGCCCACCCTTATAGCGTCTAAGTGTCTCTTGAAGACTCTTTCAGCCAAAGACTTGGTCAAGAGATCTGCTAGATTGTTCTCCGAGGCTATCTATTCCACCACAATTTTCCGTCTCTGAATGAAATCTCGGATTAGGTGGTACTTCTTCTAGATGTGCTTCCCCTTCTTGTGGTTCTTGGGTTCTTTGGATTACAGATTGCTTCAGAATTGTCGCAATACACCACAATCGGTCTATCCATGTGTGGTACAACTCCAAGTTCTGAGAGGAACTTCCGGAGCTGCCACATACTCAACTTCCATGGTTGAGTCAACAATATAAGATTGCTTGACAATCCTCCGTAAAATAACTTCTCCAAACAAAGTGAAAATATATCTATTAGTAGATTTTCTCTCATCCTTATCTGCTTGGAAATCTGAGTCTGTGTATTCAGTCCGAACCAAGTCGTCTGCCCTGTAAACCAGCATATAATCTTTTGTACCATTGAGGTACTTAAGAATATACTTTACAATTTGCCAATGAACCTCCTCAGGGTTTGACTAATATCTTTTAACCAAACCTACGGCAAAGCAGATATCAGGCCTAGTACACAACATGACGTACATGAGACTTCCCACAGCCAAAGTGTAGGAAATACTACTCATCCTGTCTTTTTCCTCTTAAGACTTAGGACAGTCCTTAGAACAAAAAGACAATCCATGTCTGCAAGGGATTAGAGCTCCCTTACACGAGTCCATGCCAAACTTGGCCAGCATCATGTTAATGTATGTCATTTGGGGTAATCCTAACATTTTCTACTTCCTATTTCTAGGAAGCTTAATCTCGAGAATGTAACTAGCTTCTCCTAAGTCCTTCATACTAAATTGACTAGACAGCCAAATCTTAGTAGATGACAATGTCCCTACATCATTCCTAATGAGTAAAATGTCATCCACATATAAGATAAGAAAAATCACATTTATACCTTCCAATTTCCTAAACACGCATGGTTCATCCTCGTTTTGAATAAAACCATAAGACTCTACAGTGTCATCAAAATGAATGTTCTATGTTCTAGATGCCTGCTTAAGTTCATAAATGGACTTCTTAAGCTTGCAAACCATATGTTTTTTACTTTTAGCAATACAACCTTCCAGTTGAGACATATAGTGTCTTCGTTAAGATGGCCATTGAAAAATGTCGTCTTGACATCCATTTGCCATATCTCATAGTCGTAATAACATGCAATGGCAAGAAGGATACAGATGGACTTAAGCATGGTTATCGGGGAAAAGGTTTCCTCATAATCGATTCTCTCTTTCTGAGTATACCCTTTCGCCACAAGCCTAGTTTTGAAGGTTTCTACCTTCACATCCACTTCTATCTTCCTCTTGTATAACCACTTACACCTAATGGGTTTTGAAAAACCACAAATGAACTTGCCCCATGCGACCAGTGATTTAAAGCTGAATAAGGTCGCATTATCTAAATGCGACCTAAGTGAGGTCGCATTAACATAATGCGACCTGTAGGTCGCATTACTTCTCCCTCTTCTGCGCCGCAATTTTCATTTCTGCGTCCATCTCCTCGGCTGTTTCTCTGCGTTCTTCCGCGATCTGCTATCTCCATTTGCGCCGGCGACCGGTGACCTTATTCCGGCAAGGGGTTTCCTCTTCAGCGACGGGCATTTCATTTTGGACCATTTTGGTATAATTATTTGTTCTTTCTCCATTTGATTTCTAATGTTCTTTCTCCATTTGATTTTCTCTTCAGCTCACATTATAAATATTGAGTATTGTAATAGTTATATGTTTTTTTCCCTCTATGATTTAGTGTCTATGTTGATTTAGTGTCTATGATTTAGTGTCACAGCTCTAAGATGGAAGTGATTAGTGAATGGTATAATTATTTGTTCTTTTTAGTCTAAACTTGTGATATTTTGATTAAGTGAATATTATTAGGACATTTACTAAGCAATTATGCTGGCACTTTATTGATTGATTCTTATTGAATATTATTTTGATGCTAGAGATGCCAAATTTTGAATATTTTGATGCCAATATTATTTTGATTGAATATTACTTTGAATGAACATTTTGATTCTTCTAGGGCAATAAGCTTGATTCTTATTGAATATATCATTTGGAAAACAATCATGCTAGAGATGCCAATATTATTTGTTGAAGTTGTACTCCTTTTTGGAGTTACCTTTTGTGTAGTTGTTATCCAAGATTTTAAAGAGAGTTTGGATTAAATTTGTAGTACATATTATACTTTTTAGAAGTTGGAAAGTTCGAAAAAAAGTTGAATTCATCTTCTTGAATAAAAAGCTAGCCGAATTGCTAATGTTCGAATGTATGCCCATTGGGTAGCTTGTATATATGGTCAATGTATTACGTTAATTGTTTTAATTTACTCTAAATAGGTAGGATGAATTACATGCACGTGGATATCCACCCCGGCCCTCTTGTAGGTGGTTTATTATTTCTCCAGCCCAGTCATCGTTCTTCATTGGTATGGTCTGGCGATCAGCGTGCCTGTGAGACTCCACTGGTATTTAGCCGATACGATTCTGCATTTTGGGAGCACACTCCACTTTCAGGCAGAGTCATGGAATTAGTGGATAGTGCTGGATTTGGGAGAGTTAGATGAGCTGGGCATACACAGGTAGATCATGCCCTTATTACTGCACTAGTAGAGCGATGGCGATAGGAGACTCATACATTTCATTTACCAGTACGAGAGACTGCTGTTACATTAGAGGATGTAGCACTTTTATGGGGCCTTAGAGTAGATGGGGATTCAGTCGTAGGAGCACCTTTTCACTATTCAAAATCCGATTGGATTGATCTTTGTGATAGATTACTAGGTATTAGACCACGAGTAGAGTACATTCGGGGGAATAGGATTAGGAAGGCTCCTATTGAGGAGCACTTGCAGATTCCTCTGGCAGATGACGCTACTGATGACGTTATACAGCAGCGTGCTCATTGTCTTATATTCTTGCTAATCAGGGGGTTATTATTTTCTGATAAGTCTAGAAATTTATTGCACTTGAGATATCTGCTATTATAGAGGATTTTGATGCCTGTGGCACCTTGCGTTAGGGTAGAGCAGTCTTAGCATACCTTTATAGATGTTTGTGCCAGGCTGCTATTGGGTCAGCCCAGGAGATTTGTGGCCTAATGGTCTTACTTCAGGTAAGTTTGAATTTGGTCCATTCTTTATTTTAAAAATTCTTGATAACATATGTAATATTTCTAATACCTTTTTGTAAATGCGATGTAGCTATGGGCCTGGGAGCGTATTCGTGTAGTGCGACCGGAGCAGAGTAGACCCCGTAACGAGGTACCATCGCTTGCACCATACGAAGCTCGATGGGATGTAGGTTTACACCTCTATCGCACGTCCACGCATATTTTGGTGTCGTATCGTTCCTAACTTAATGCCCTATCCGACGATGATGTAAGTATACATGTTATGTATACATACTTTATTTGTAACTCCATCTATATGTACGCAAACCTTATATCTATTGTGTGTGCTGTAGTTTATTTGGCAGCCATATCAGCCGGACTTGGTGAGTGTCCTCCCCCCGCACTATTTGGACAGAGCCTATATTTGGAGGTCACGCACAGCGCTTATTAGTTGGGAGGTCATCGAGCTATACTTTCCGGACCGGGTCATGCGTCAGTTTGGGATGCTGCAGCCTATACCGGTAGACTGTGATACACGGATTGACCTCCGTGATATTGATAGGCGGAGCAATCCTATACGAGATTATGCCATCTACCATGGGCCATATATCCAGATGTGGGCGCATCGACTAGAGTACATACAGACTACTGAGTTAGGTGTCTCGGTTGATGGAGCGTACATGCAGTGGTATAAGGATCATACCCGTCTTAGGGTCGGGAACCCCGTTTCTCGCGATGCATCGCAGTCGGGATATCAGCCTACCGGATCTAGTACAGTTGTATTGGTAAGTTCTTATAATTTAATAAGTTATAACATGTTGAAATATGTAACTAAATGTTATATTTTTTTTTGCAGGCCGATATCGTGCGACGTGTTATGATTGTGGTAGAGCGACATATTCATGATGCCGATGCGGTTTCCTGGAGGGAGTTTATAGAGATACGAGATATGTGTGCTCGGGGACTGACAGCGTGTCATCAGCCACACGATAGATACCCTGGCCCAATTGAGTCGGAGAAGCCGACTATTGCGGTGAGTCAGCCGACTGTGAGGCCCCGAGAGCCTATTGATGGCCGTGCACATGTCGGGGTGAGGCGAGGAGGCAAGAGGCCCTGAGCGCGACCACATCCTCCACAGGACCATCATCACCAGGATGCCGCTGCTGACCATTTTGACCAGGAGGCCGGGGATGGTTTGCCCCCCCGAGTTTGGTGCGGATGAGCTGCTAGGGGATGATTCTATGGTGATTCCGGTTCCGGACGACCAGGGTGCTGCTGCTGACGATCATGATCGTGTACGCACGAATTCATTGCCTACTGGTGGGCAGGAGGAGCCTGTCACACGCATTGATGACTTGCCTGTTCGGCCATTTAGTGGGATTGTCTGTACTAGGCGCGGACGACAGATTCTAGACCCCCCCCCCAGTAGGATGATTCGCAGCTCGCTCATTCTCTCCAGCCGGATCTAGCACGGCCCACTCATTCTCCCCAGCATGATGATCCAGAGCCTGCCGGGAGACCTAGGAGGAAGATTAGGCCTCGGAGGCCATGTGTACTGTCTCCACATTAGTGGTTCTTCACTTCTATAGATGTAGTGTAGATGGTTTTGTAATGTTTGTATTCTGTGTATTTGGACGGTTTTAGTGTTTGTACTGTGTATCTTTATACTGTGTGTTTTTTAAATATATGTATTTGAATTGTTTTGGTGTTTCAGTTGTGTAGAACTGTTTTGGTGTTTGGACGTTTTTTGTGTTTGATTGGTTCAAGTGTTTGGATTTTGATTGGATAGTTTTGGTGTTTGGATTTTGATTGGGAGTTTGGTTGTTGGATTTTGATTAGGAATTTGGATTTAGAAAATTTGTTTACATTTTACAGGGAGTTTGGTTGTTGGTTTTCCTGCCACTTATAAAAAAAAAAGAAATCCACCAAGGTCGCATTTCCAAAATACGACCTTTGTCGCTATATCATCCCCAAATCTGTGGCCATTTCACAAAAAGTTGCTATCTCCATTGCCGGCGCCTTCAATTTCTTAGTGGGTAATCTGAGCAAATGTTGAATGTGTTGCTGCAATTTTACTAATTTGAGTAAAAAGGTAACTTCATCCATCCACATACACTTATTTTCTTTGCATTTTTCCTCCAATGTGCTTCATCATTGTTTTTTATTTTTACATTGCTGTGAAACTTCATCTATCCACATCATTTTGTTTGCACTTACACTGTCATATCATCTTGTAATTTCAGATTGTGCGGATTTGGTAATCATGAATGTTTTGGAACCACCTATTGTGCTATGCTTTTTTTGGGATTGTCAAATACAGCGTGGTTATCGAGGGTCAATATGGTTCGATGGAGTGATTAAAAAAAATTGCATTCTCCGACGTCGGATATCGTACTCGAAATTGGTAGACAAGGTTAGTACATATCTTAGATTGGGAGGGCAAAATGTGACAATCAAGATTACACTGAGACATCCATTTCTTTATGGATCTGATCAACAATATGCTGCAAATGAGTTAAGCGATGACGATGATATGGAGGTTTTATGGATGCTGCCACATGAATTTAAGTCCCAAAGTATCCAACTGCATGTGAGCTATTCCGAGGTGACTTCCCAACGCCCGAGTCATTTATGTGATATATCCCCAGCAACAGGTTCATTCATGGCAATGTTAAATCAAGTGGCGGGGTTAGGTACTTCGATTCAAGGGCAACACCATTCATTTTCTCAACTCCCTATTGGTATTGGAGGGGACACCTTTAACTACATGCAACCCCAAGCATTTTACCAATAAATGAAAAATACAAGAGCTGATGTAAACACATTTGGAACTGAACACATTAGTTCAACTGGTAGTAATATTGGGACAGTTAATGTTGGGCCCACAACTGGAGGCGATGCATGCAACCTGGTCAACCCAAAACATCTCTTGGGTTCTGCACGCAGTCCAGATCCTAGTACATATCAGGAGGAACGAGTACATCGTAACACCACCACTCCATCACATTGTAGAGTGTCTCGCCCACAAATGGTCACTACTGCAGCGAATGTTGATTTAACGGTGCATACATCTGATGGTGAGAGTTTCACAGGCTCCGAGAGGCCAATGAATTGGAGTGATAGATATGATAGCGAAAAAGATAACATTCCGGCCAACAATCCAAGCATTCCCTTCGAAGATGATAGGGGTGACGTGGCGGGACCTTCTAATGTGGCGAGACCTTCCAACACTACATGGGAACATACAAGATTTCCAATATTTGATGACACAGGGTCCGGTGCATGTGCTAATGAATCGTTTCGTAGACACTCTATTGATATCACGAGAAGTTAGTCTGACACTGATATCGATTTGCAACTAAATATGAGGTTTTAGAACAAGAAAGAGGCTATATATGCAGTGAGGAAGTGGTCTATTCAAGCAGGATGGGAATTCAGGGTCTTTGAGAGTAAGAAGGACTGTTGGTATGCTAAGTGTAAGCATGCAAGTGCTGGTAATTCTTACTCTTGGCATATTCGTATTATACATAAGAAGACCCATGGACAATGGCAGATAACAGTTTTGAACAAGGAACACACATGTGTCATTACAATTGTAAATAATGTGCATAGAAACATGGATCATCGGTTTATAGCAGTAATGTAACACATTTGGTTTTAAATGGCCCTAAATGCCATGTGAGCGATGTTATTACTGAAGTTCAGAAACTATGGATGACAGGTTCTTCTTATAAGAAAGCATGGGAAGCCCGGAAAGTAGCTATGGAACTTGTATACGGTGATTGGCCCTCCACTTGGATTGCACTACCAAAATACATGCTTGCCTTGCAGGATTCTAATCTTGGGACCATTGTGAAATGGAGACATCATTGGACTAGTGTGGGTGATTTGAAAGCTTTTGGTTTCCTTTTCTGGGCTTTCAAACCTTTAATTGTTGGCTTCAAATATTGTCGACCAGTGGTATCTATTGATGGAACCCATTTAAGGGGACTTTATCGAGGCAAATTGTTGGTTGCATCAACTTGGGATGCAAACAGTCACCTCTTCCCTCTTGCATTTGCCATCGTGGATGACGAGTCATTGGAGAGTTGGAGTTGGTTCTTAAAGCTACTACGTCAACATGTCATTATGGAAAGACATATATGTTTGATTTCAGATAGACATAAAGGTATAATCAATGCTGTACGACATATGAATGAATGGCAAGAACCTTTAGCTGTCCATCGATATTGCCTCGGGCACACTAAGGGAAATTTTCATGCTAAGTTTAAGGACACAAATTTGACAAATTTGATGTATGCTACGAGTTTGGAGCGTAAAAGGACCAAATGTCAAGCATACTTAGATGAAATTAGGATTCGAAAAGAATATGCATTTAAAGATTTGATACATATAAATTTAGAAAAATGGACTTTGTCATATGATGAAAGGCATAGATATGGTTCAATGACTACTAGTTTGTCTGAATGCATGAACAATGTACTGAAGAGAGCAAGATCTCTCCCGCTGAAAGTTTTAGTCGAAACAACATTTCATAAGTTAGTTAAGTATTTCAATTAACACAGAGATGAGGCATCTAATTTGAGACACCATTTGCCATCTGAAATGTGGAAGTTGTATTCTTATTTTGAGGACAAATCGAGAAGGCATGTTGTGACTGAATTTAATGCACAAGTTGGCATATATGGGATCAAATCGTCTGTCCAACAAGGGGGCAGAAGTCCAAATGTTTACAGTGACAATTTGATGGAGAGATCATGCAGCTGCCAAAAGTGAAGCATACATGGTATACCTTGTTCGCATGGGTTTGCAGCATGTCGTCACAGAGGTTGGAACCTTATTGAATTTGTTTTGGAGTTCTATATCAGCCGGAATTACGAGTTGACATATGAGGGTCAATTTTTTCCTGTGGCAGATGAATAATATTAGAGGCCTTCAACTTTTACGCTTGCACCTGTGGAAGAAATGGTGAGGAATGAAGTTCCTGGCCGTCCACGAACATCAAGGATACCTTGTGATATGGATTATCAAACGCCCAACTCTCCTCCAAGATGCAGCAAATGTCATAGGAGTGGACATACTAGGAGAAATTGTAATAATAATACTTTTACTGTTTCGAGAGATTAGGCCACTTCTTCAAATCTTCCTTAGTAATATATTTTATTGTATTTTAAGAATCATTTCTAAATAGTACTTGTGATGTTGGAATTTATATTTTGAAATATTTTTGCACTTTACATATATTTTTTTTTATATAGAAATCGAATATGTTCAGTCAATCGAGGCTTTAGTTGCGGAAGTTTTTAAGTAAGATGACAAGAAGGTTGTATTTAGTGTAGATGATAAAAAGGTCGCATTAAGATAATGCGACCATATGTCTTTAGGCCTTCCGTCATTGTTTAAGTGCTTAGGACTGAGGGCTGCTATGGTCGCATTTTGGAAATGCGACCTCATAAAATAATGTCGCATTTTGGAAATGCGACCTCACTACAAATGGAATTCTCCACCACGCCGCCCCACTATCGTCAAATCCCTCCAAAAGAACCCCATTTAATGGAAATTCCGTATCTAGTAGGATCATATTTCTGATGGTCAGAAACCAACTAGAAAGCCTTTCCTGTCCATCTTTTTGGAACTCTAGATATCCTCCCAATACGATGAAGCTCTGTTTGAACATGTTCTTGAGGCTGTGCCTCTTCTTATTCCATAATCGGGTCTGAAGAAGTTGATTCCAAAGATAACTTCTCCTCGAGTTCTATTCTTGTTGAACCTTTAGTAGAAGTACTTTGATCATCCTTCAAGTATCTAACATTATACTTACCAGAACTTTCTATTCCTTGGGATGATAAAAGTAACCTCCTTTTATCCCTTTTGGATACCCAACAAAGTAGCATAATTCTGATCTTGATTCTAGCTTATCTCCCTTGATCAGTACATAAGCAGGACAGCCCTATATCCTGAGATGATTTAGACTTAGCTTACGCCTAGTCCATATCTCATAGGGTGTCCTAGTTACTGACTTGGAAGGCACCAAATTCAGAATGTATGCCGTTATTTCCAAGGCATATCCCCAAAAAGAGACTGAAAGAGTAGCATGAGACATCACGCTTCGGACCATTTCCATTAATGTCTTGTTCCTTCTCACAGCTACTCCATTCTGTTGGAGTGTACTCGGCGTAGAGAGTTGGGATATTATTCTATGATGTACCATGTAATCCTTAAACTCACCGATGAAGTATTCTCCACCACGATCCGATCGTAAGGTTTTGATCAGTTTATCTGTCCGACACTCTACTTCAACCTTAAACTCTTTGAATTTATCAAAAGAGTCAGACTTGCGCCTCATTAGGTAGACATAACCAAACCTTGTACAATCATCTGTGAAAGTGATAAAATACTGAAAAACCCCCTTTAGATTGAGTAGATAAAGGACTACACACATCAGTATGAATAAGGCCCAATATCTCCTTGGCTATTTCAGCCTTTTGGATAAACAGCCTTTTGGTTATTTTTTTCATAAAGTAGGATTCACACTGAGGCCAATTTTCCAATCTTAATGAGTCCAAGGGCCTATCATGGATTAACTTCTGAATCCTGGTTGAGTTGATATTGAAGGAATTGACAGAAACAGAGAGCATGCTTCGGTGGAACAAAAATGAAGGAAATAAATAGAAACATAGCATGGCAGCAGCATGGAGGCATGAAAAACATACTTCTTGGAGCCTTAAACCTTTAAGAATATGTTTGAACGAATTGAAGCTCAAGAATAGCTTCTTTCTACCACTGGGATGAACACTCCGGTACAATGCTTGGCTTTTCAGTTCACAGAATATCACTCTCCCTAATTCAAGTTGGTGATCACAAAAAAGGAATGAAGAAAGCCTCAATCTTAGTTAATCCCTCAGTTGGCATTTTATGTTGACAAAAACCAAAAGCCAGTGAAAAAAACCAAAATGTCAGAAAACCAAGAGACATACACGAGAGGGAGAGAGCCAAGAGACTCGGGAGAAAAAATATTCTTTTATCTTTTATTTTATTTTTCCACACAAAAAGCCAAAAGTCATGAAACAAAAAATAATTATTTTGATAAAAATAATATTCTCGGTATTTAATATCCAAATATTATTAACAAAATAAATTTTGGCTTCACCCTAAACTCTTTTGAACTGTGATCGAAAAAATCCTATAGTCTAGGCTATTGGGCCAAAATAATATTTATTATTTTTCTTGTACCTGAAAAGCCCAAAATAATAAACATTAATTATTTTTTTGGGATTAAATAAATAATCCAATAAATAATTAATGAACCCAAATGAACCAAAAATAATTAAACTTAAATTATTTATTTTTTGGGATTAATTAAATAAATAACTCAATAAATAATTAAGTATTAATTATTTTTCTCTAATTTAAGTCCCGGTTAATTTTTTAATTATTCAAATTGGACCTAAACCCTGAATAATTAATTAATCCATTAAACCAGATAATATATTTCTCTCTATTTATTTTATTCCCGTCTAATAATAAATTAGACTTCCTGAATAAAATAAAACCCTCTCAACTGAGATCAATTTCTCAACCCAAAAATTAATTAGGGCTTACGAGCTATTCCGATGACCAAAAAGATACATCGCCTTTGCTACTAAAATGATCAAAATACCCCTACTATATAAATAGTTGTATTTTACATTTTAAATATTTCCTAATATCACCATAAGGAAATATTAACCCCAAAAACAATCCTGCATTAGCAAAGTCTTCGACCTAAAGGTAAAATGACTAAAATACCCCCTACACATCGCCGTACATTTAGAGAGGAAGAAATGTACTAACACCCCTCTAAAAGATATCTACTATCCTTAGGCTTCTAATCCAATGATCCACGACTTCCTGGAGTGTTTCCACTTTCCAAGAGAGCTACCCTAAAACAAATATCCAAGTTATGTTTCCCAGGGCCCTGGATATTTAGATCATTCAAACAACCACAAGAGGCGAAATAGTGTAGAAACTCTCTTGTACAAGTCTGCCTTAACTAACTAGTTATACATACCCAACATACAAGTATATTAGCCTTACGATAGAACCTCAACTATAGTATATCAAAGTATATGCTTCCAGTTTTGCCAAACCACCAACTCATACTCAAGTCATAGAGTATTAGTCCACGTTGTAGCGGTAGTAGTCTAGGTTTCTACCATATAGTACTTTTAGAAACCACTACTATTGATTATGTTCTACGTATTCGAAATACGTTTATGTCATGAAGTGAGTAGACTACTCACTGGCTAAAGGTAAACCATTTCCCATTTGGAATTCAAAACATAATAACCTAAACATGATGAAATTTCCATTCTCATCAATCGATTAAGAACAAATGTTTATGTGTTTAAATAACCCATAATCCATACCTTACTGTGAAAGACCTCCATTCATATGTTTCACTTATTTAAACACAATGAGTCTTTTCCAAACGAAATTGTGCACAAATAAAGAAAATAAATTCACAAATGATTTTCGAAAATAAATTCTTTTATTCACATATTCGATATTTACATCAGAAACCTAGTCTAAGAGGGCATACATTCCAACAATCTCCCACTTGCACTCTAAGACTAGGTAAGTCCGTAGGTGTCCACCCCAATGGCGTCTAAGTGTCTCTTGAAGACCCTCTCAGCCAAAGGCTTGGTGAATGGATCTGTTATATTGTTATCTGAGATAATCGGTTCCGCCACGACTTCCCGTCTCTGAAAGAAATCCCAGATCAGGTGATACTTCCTCTCGATGTGCTTCCCCTTCTTGTGGTTCCAAAGTTCCTTAGATTACGATACTGCACCAATGTTGTCGCAATACATCACAATCGGTCTATCCATATATAGCACGACTCCAAGTTCTGAAAGGAACTTCCGGAGCCAGACTGCTTCCTTGGATGCCTCCAAAGCTGCCACATAATCAGCTTCCATGGTTGAGTCAGCAATGCAAGATTGCTTGATACTCCTCAATGACATGGCTCTTCCAGACAAGGTGAAGACATATCCACTAGTGGATTTTCTCTCATCCTTATCTGCCTGGAAGTCCAAGTCTGTGTATCCGGTAGGAACCAAATCATCAGCCCAGTAAACCAGCATATAATCTCTCGTTCTTTTGAGGTACTTGAGAATATGCTTTACAGCTTGCCAATGAACCTCCTCAGGGTTTGACAGATCCTTGCTAACCAAGCCTACAACAAAACAGATATCTGGCTTAGTACACAGCATGGTGTACATGAGACTACCCACAGCCGAAGCGTAGGGAATCCTACTCATTTTATCCTTTTCTTCCTGAAACTAAGGACAATCCCTTGAAAAAAGTGACAACTCATATCTGCAAGGGATTAGAGCTCCATTGCATGAGTCCATGCTGTACTTGGCTACATCTTGTCAATGTATATAACTTGAGATAATCCTTACATTCTCTGCTTCCTATTTCTAAAAACTCTAATCTCGAGAATGTAGCTGGCTTCTCCAAGTCATTCATACTGAATTGACTAGACATTCAAACCTTTGTAGATGAAAATGACCCTACATTATTTCCAATGAGTAGAATATCATCCACATATAAGCCCAGAAAAACCACATTAAACCCTTCAAGTTTCTTGTACACTCATGGTTCATCCTCGTTTTGAATAAAACCATAAGACTTTACAATCTCATCAAAACGAATGTTCCACACTCTTTATGCTTGCTTAAGTTAATAAATGGACTTCCTAAGCTAGCAAACCATATGTTCTTGGCCTTCAGCAATAAAACATTCTGGTTGGGACATATAGATGTCTTCGCTTAGATGGCCATTCAAAAATGCCTTTTTAACATCCATTTGCTATATCTCGTAGTCATAGTGACATGCGATGGCAAGAAGGATACGGATGGATTTAAACATGGCCACAGGGGAAAAGGTTTCCTCATAATCGATCCCTTATTTCAAACTATACCCTTTTGCCACAAGCTTAGTTTTGAAGGTTTCCACCTTCTCATCCGCTCCCCTCTTTCTCTTATACACCCACTTACACCTAATGGGTTTTATCCTTTCAGGTGAAGTTACAAGATCCCAAACCTGATTCAAGTATAGAGACACAATATCGGCTTTCATTACTTCATGCCATAGATTTACATCGGCATCAGCAATTGCCTCCTTGTATCTAGTGGGGTCTTGTTCTTGATGGTCAGAGACCAACTCAAAAGCTTCTCCATACCATCTATCCGGAACCCTAAACACTCTCCCGCTACGACGAGGCACCAATTGTACAGGCTTTTGAGGCGGTGCCTCTTCTTGTTCCATAATCGGGTTAGAAGAAGTTGCTTCTGAAGACAACTTCTCCTCGAGTTCCAACCTAGTTGAACCATTCGTGGAAGTACTTTAATCATCCTCTAAGTATCTAACATTGGTACTAACCAGTTCTTTCTCCTCCTTAGGATGATAAAAGTAACCACCCTTTGTTCCTTTTGGATACCTAACAAAATAGCATAACTCCGATCTTGGTTCCAACTTGTCTTCTTTGACCAATACATAAGCTGAACAACCCCATATCCTGAGATGATTCAGACTTGGCTTACGCCCAATCCACATCTCATAGGGAGTCTTAAGTACTAACTTGGAAGGCACCAAGTTCAGAATATATGCCGCTGTTTCCAGGGCATATCACCAAAAAGATCTAACCACTTTCATCAATGTTCTGTTCCTTCTCTCAGCTACTCCGTTCTGCTGGGGTGTCCCCGGTGCAGAGAGTTGGAATACTATCACATGATGTACCATGTAGTCCTTGAATTCACCTAAGAGGTACTCTTCACTATGATCCGATCGTAAGGTCTTGATTAATTTACCGATCTGACGCTCCACTTTAGCCTTAAACTCCTTAAATTTATCAAAAGAGTCAGACTTGCATCTCATCAGATAAATATAACTAAACCTTGTACAATCATCGGTGAAAGTAATGAAGTACTCAAAACCTCCTCTAACCAGTGTAGACAAGGGACCACATACATCAGTGTGAACAAGGCTCAATACCTCATTGGCTCTATCTGCCTTTGGGATAAAAAACCTTTTGGTCATCTTTCTCATCAGGTAGGATTCACACTGAGGTCAATTTTCCAATCTCAATGTGTTGAGATTCGTGGACTCCTAAACGCGAAAAACATCTACGAATCCCTCCCGAGGACCCAAGTAAACGATTAAGAAGATCTAAGCTTTAAGAATTACCTCTGGTTGCTGTAATCGAAATCCTTCGATTCTGGTTGCGCTGTTGTACGTTCAACTCGAACAATCACCAAACGCTGCAGTATGCGAACGTCCTCTATCGGATACACACCGCGAACACACTCGATACCCGGGGAGTGCTAGCGCCTAGGGTTTGAGAGGTTTTTTTCTGATAGAGAATGGCACGAATGTTCTCAACCGAAAAATTGGACTATTGAAAAGACGGCTAGGGTTTTCTTAAAAACCCTCGAACCTCTTAGAGTCCAACCCAAATAATATCTTATCATATTCTAATTTAAATTCAAATTAAATTAAAACTGATATGATAAGATTCTGCCATTATCTCGGTAATTTAACTAATTATTTTACCGAGTCAGATTCTTATAATCTGGATATCATCCAGATTCATCGAACCTGGTCACCAGAAAAATAACCTAACAAGTTCGCTTATTGTGTGACCCTATTGGTTCATTTAACACTGGCAGCGTGCCTAAATCATATTTAAATGGCCCACAAGTTATAAGCAGTTTCTAGCAAAACATTATAACTATCCAGGTTAAATGAAGATTGGTGATCTCTTTGAACCAAACCATAATTTTATATTTAGTCCTTTTGTCACACGATATCCAGATTAAGCATAAGGCACGGAGCATGTCATCCTTATTAAGCTTAATCAATTATTTCTTGATTTCATAGTAGACTGTTCAAACAAATGATATCAATATCTTAGATTGATATATTTGAGCACGGCCATGCATTTTAACAGTCTAACTTATCAAGGGGCCCATAGATATCTCTCCCATAACTGAGAGGGACAAATTCCTTCACAATCAATCATATTCCTTTCATTGATTTATTCTATATCCAACAGTAGTCTAATTTATTATCTGGTTAAAGACAACTTTAGACAATGTCAAAATATAGAATTTATCAAGTAAAAAACTATGATGAATTTAGGTCGAAGGACTTTCAATGTTATTATGGCTAGAAAGTACTTATGACATATTCCATGAAGTACTCTCACAGTGGGTCATGTCCAATACAATGTTCTCTAACATTTATTTATGTCTTGACTCGATATCACAAATATCCATGGCTAGTAAAACATAGCCATCAAGTCACAAACATACTAATCTTAATTTATTATTATTCCAATAATAATCGATCAGGGACAGTTTTAGAATAGTCATTGTATTCATTGTAGGGTTTTACTATCAAGTCACGTACTTGATGACCAACAAAACAAAACTCACTATTCATGGAAAGGAAAGCCTCATATTATTATATAAAACATAATGACAATTGTATAAGTACAAATTGACTCTAGGGCATATCCCCAACACAATGAGCCCAAAGGCCCATCATGGATTAGCCTCTGAATCCTGATTGAGTTGAGGTGACCCAACCTCAGATGCCAAAAATATGAGTCATTGACATTGGTCTTTCTCTTCTTAGTTAAAGGTTCAGATTGAGCGTTATTTGATTGATGATTAATAGGGTTTAAATAGAATAGATTTCCATACATATGCCCAGTACATAATATTTCTCCATCTCTACTGATAGAAATACCAGAATGGAAAGATACAGAATATCCTTGATTTATAAGTTTTGCAACTGAAATCAAATTCTGACGAAAACCAGGTACATATAAAATATCTATTAAAACCACTTTCATATTAAAATAAAAAACAAGATCCAGCTCTCCCACTATAAAGGCCCAGACTTGTGCTATATTTCCCACACGTAATCCATGTTCACCCTTCTTGAGTCTTCTTATCTTTGTAAACTCCTGCAAGGAGTTACAGATATGATCAGTGGCTTCTGAATCAACAATCCAAGTGGAAGTTAATCCAACCATTGATATAGACTCCAGATAGAAAACATTACCTATGGGATTTTTCTTGGCTTGAAGATCTGGACACTCCTTTTTCCAATGTCCCTTCTTCCCACATTTGAAGCACTTGCTCTTTGGTTTGTCTTTGGGCTGGGCTACTGCGTTTCCTTTCTTCCTTTTGAACTTTCTAAGCTTGGACCCAGTTCTTGAGGAAGTAGCCTTAGCAATCATGGCCTTTAAATAAGGTTTCATGACCTTCTCTGCCATCTGAAATTCCTTCATCAACTCAGTCAAACTCATGTTTAACTTGTTCATATTGTAATTTAATTTGAACTGAATAAAGGAACCCGATAGAGATTCGAAAACCATGTCCACTTGGCTCTCGGGTCAATGATAGCCCCTAAGATTTTCGCTTCCTCGAAAGCAGCAATCATCTTGAGCATATGCTCTCTTACTGATGCTCTCTTAGCCATCTTAGTGTTTATTATAGTTCGAAGAGCCTCTTGCCTTACAGGCCAGCTCTTATCCGCGAACATAGTGACTAATGAATGACTAATGTCATACACAGAAGCCATGTGCTCGTGTTTAGACTGGAGCACATTAGACATGGAGACTAGCATATAGCAACGTGTCATTTTAATAGCCTTCTTCCATACCTTCTCAGCCTCTCACTCTTCGTCGGTGGAACCTTCTCCGATCACTGGGCAAGTCTCGTAAAGGACATACTTATACTCCTTGGCTGTGAGTATTATGTCCAGGTTCCTCTTCCAGTCTACATAGTTTGGTCCCATTAACTTATTCTCACGAAGAATAACGGCCAAAGGACTAAAAGAACCTCCCACCATTTCTGAAAATCGAAAAATAAAAGAAAAGATTTAGTTTGTGAAAATAAATTTGTGCACTGAAATTAATTTGGCTCTTAGGAAAACTGACATAGCTTCTTTGGAAGATTAACAGTTCCCTAAGCTAAGTGTATGAACCACCACAAATTAATTTTCCTTCTAGGTAATGATCTAGAGGATAACTCCATCGTGGGATAGCCGTTTCCTCTCATTTTCTATGGACATTCCTCGCACTATAATCTCCAACGTGGGCTGACCGATTATAGTACGTGTCTCGGGTTATTAATTAAATCATTCCATTAAATCTAGATCCTTGTGGAATCCCCATCCTATACGGGTTCACTCCTAGAGTGACGCGAGGGGACCCACGATCTCTAATGAGGATCGTGATGGAAGCCGTAGGGCCGTTGGAACCCCTTTCCCACTTAGTCTTTTAAAATAAAGTTTTCTAGAAAAATAGCCTTTTTGAAATTTTCATTAAGTTTTTCTTTAACTTAATAATAAAATATCTAAATCTTTTAAAATCTCTATGTCAAGGATTATATCATTTGAGAGATTTTTCCATGGACTAATTTTATTTAAGTTAAACCTTAATGATTTCAAAAATTTTCCAATGAAAACTTTCTAGAGACTTTTGTCTCAAATTTATTTAACAAAACAATTTTTCTTGTGCAAAATAAAATAAAATGGCTTTCTATTTTAACTTACAAAAATATCTAAATCCAATATATTTTCTATGTCAAGGATTAAATCATTTGAGAAAATAGCTAATGATTAATTTTTGTTCAAGTTAAAACAACCATTTAATTTTATTCAAGAAAAAAGTTTTTCCTTGTATAAATATTCCCAAAGACTTAGTCTTTGAGAAACTGCGCACATAGGTACACAAAATAAATAACAAGCCAAAAAAGAGTTAACGTTTTTATACTTTTCTATTTTTAAATCTAAGTGCCCAAATAATAGAATTAAATACATTAATTAATTAATTAATTAATTAATTAATTATCTTGTTTAAACCTAAAATCCCTTACTAATATTTTTCATGCAAATATATTCCAAGAATATAAATTATTGCAAAAATAAAAACTTCGCCTGGCTGTCCACGTGAACCCGCAGCACCGGATCCGCGCCCATCTGGCCTGCGGTCCACCGCGGCTCCGGTGCATCAGCCGCAACCCGCGAAGCCCGCTCGCGACCCGTGACCAGCGCCTGCTTCCTCTCTGCGCTCGACCCGCGCGTCCGCCTGGCCGGTGCCCCGCTTACCCGTGCATGAACCCGAATTGCAATTGCATGCAATTGCAAAATTTGATTCTACTTCAATTCTTGCAAATCGGCATAGCTCGAGCGCGCGCGGGAAGCGGCTCGTGACACAGAAACATCAGCGCGGCTCGGCTTAGGCGGCGGCTTAGTAATAGTTACTTCATCTTCTCCGCGAAATTTCTCTGCATTCTATCTGCGTTTTTCTCTGCGGATTGCTTCCTTTGGCTTCTTCGGACATTTTTCATTACAAAAATTCAACCAAACCAAAACTACAACCGCCTATACTCATTTAAATTGGATTTACACAATCAAAACATCAAAGCCATAAATTTACAGAGGATTCCTATGCTTCCGCTGTGAAGCTCACAATCAGTCTATCCCATACCAAAACAGCGAAGGATCACATGTTTAAGCTCCAAACAATGTTCTTCTCCATTTTTATTAACTAACATGCTCCCTAAGTCAATCAAATTCAATACTCTGATACCACTTGAAGGAATTGACAGAAACAGAGAGCATGCTTCGGTGGAACAAAAATGGAGGAAATAAATAGAAACAGAGCATGACAGCAGTATGGAGGCATGAAAAACATACCTCTTGAAGCCTTAAACCTTGAAGAATATGGTTGAACAAATTGAAGCTCAAGAACAGCTTCTTTCTTCCACTGGGATGAACACTCCGGTAGCCTTCTTTCTTCCCTGTGCGATGAACACTCCGGTACAATGCTTGGCTTTTCAGTTCACAGAATATCACCCTCCCTAATTCCAGTTGGTGATCACAGAAAATGAATGAAGAAAGCCTCAATCTCTATCAATCTCTCAGTTGGCATTTTATGTTGACAAAAACCAAAAGCCAGTGAAGAAAACCAAAATGCCAGAAAATCAAAAGACACACACGAGAGGGAGAAAGCCAAGAGACTTGGGAGAAAAAATTTTCTCTTTTCTTTTATTTTATTTATCCACACAGAAAGCCAAAAGTCATGAAATCAAAAACAATTATTTTGATAAAAATAATATTCCCGGGATTTAATATCCGAATATTATTAACAAAATAAATTTTGGCTTCACCCTAAACACTTCTGAACTGTGACCGAAAAAATCCTATGGTCCAAGCTATTGGGCCAAAATAATATTTATTATTTTTCTTGGACCCGAAAAGCCCAAAATAATAAACATTAATTATTTTCTTTGGGATTAAATAAATAACCCAATAAATAATTACTGAACCCAAATGAACTAAAAATGATTAAACTTTAATTATTTATTTCTTGGGATTAATTAAATAAATAACCCAATAAATAATTAAGTATTAATTATTTTCCTCTAATTTAAGTCCCGGTTATTTTTCTATTTATTCAAACTGGACCCAGGTACTGAATAATAAATTAACCCATTAAACCAGACAATATATTTCTCTTCATTTATTTTATTCCCATCTAATAATAAATTAGACTTCCTGAATAAAATAAAATCCTCTCAACTGAGATCAATTTCTCAATCCAAAAATTAATTAGGACTTACGGGCTATTCCGAGAACCAAAAAGACACATCGCCTTGACTACTAAAATGACCAAAATACCCCTACTATATAAATAGCTGTATTTTACATTTCAAATATTTCCTAATATCACCGTAAGGAAATATTGACCCCAAGGACAATGCTGCATTATCAAAGTCTTCGACCAACAGGTAAAATGACTAAAATACCCCTCTACACATGCCGTATATTTAGAGAGGAAGAAGTGTACTAACACCCCTCTAAAAGACATCTACCATCCTTCGGCTTCTAGTCCAATGATCCACAACTTCCTGGAGTGTTTCCGCTTTCCAAAGGAACTACCCTAAAACAAACATCTAAGTCATGTTTCCTAGAGCCCTAAATATTTAGATTATTTAGACAACCACAAGGGACGATATAGTGTAGAAACTCTCTTGTACAAGTCTGTCTTAACTAACTAGTTATACATACCCAACATGCAAGTATATTGGCCCTACGATAGAACCTCAACTATAGCATATAAAAGTATATGCTTCTAACTTCGTCAGACCACCAACTCATACTCAAGTAAAAGAGTACTAGTCCACGCTGTAGCAGTAGTAGTCTAGGTTTCTACTAAATAGTACTTTTAGAAACCACTACTACTAGTCCTGTTCCACGTATTCGAAATACGCTTATATCATGAAATAAGTAGTCTACTCACTGGCTAAAGATAAATCATTCCTCATTTGAAATTCATAACATAATAACATAAACATGATGAAATTCCTATTCTCATCAATCGGTCAAGAACAAATGTTTATATATTTAAATAACACATGATCCATACCTTACTGTGAAAGACCTCCATTCACATGTTTCACTTATTTAAACACAATGAGTCGGTTCCAAACGAAATTGTGCACAAATAAAGAAAATAAATTCACAAACGATTTTCGAAAATAAATTCTTTTATTCACATATTCGATATTTACATCAGAAACCTAGTCTAAAAGGGCATACATTCCAACAATCTCCCACTTGCACTCTAAGACTAGGTAAGTCCGTTGGTGCCCACCCCAATGGCGTCTAAGTGTCTCTTGAAGACCCACTCAGCCAAAGGCTTAGTGAATAGATCTGCAAGATTGTTATCTGAGGTAATAGGCTCCACCACGACTTCCCATCTCTGGATGAAATCCCGGATCATGAGTACTTCCTCTCGATGTGCTTCCCCTACTTGTGGTTCCAAGATTCCTTGGATTGCGATACTGCACCAATGTTGTCGCAATACATCACAATCGGTCTATCCATATATAGCACGACTTCAAGTTCTGAAAGGAACTTCCAGAGCCAGACTGCTCCCTTAGATGCCTCCAAAGCTACCACATAATCAGCTTCCATGGTTGAGTCAACAATGCAAGATTGCTTGATACTCCTCAATGACGTGGCTCCTCCAGACAAGGTGAAGACATATCCACTAGTGGATTTTCTCTCATCCTTATCTGCCTGGAAGTCCAAGTCTGTGTATCCGGTAGGAACCAAATCATCAACCCTGTAAACTAGCATATAATCTCTTGTTCCTTTGAGGTACTTGAAAATCTGCTTTAAAGCTTGCCAATGAACCTCCCCAGGGTTTGACTGATATCTGCTAACCAAGCCTACAGCAAAACAGATATCTAGCCTAGTACACAACATGGCGTACATGAGACTACCCACAGCCGAAGCGTAGTGAATCCTACTCATTCTATCATTTTCTTCTTGAGACTTAGGACAGTCCCTTGAAGAAAGTGACAACCCATGTCTGCAAGGGATTAGAGCTCCCTTGCATAAGTCCATGCTGTACTTGGCCAATATCTTGTCAATGTATACGACTTGGGATAATCCTAACATTCTCTGCTTCCTATTTCTAAGAAGTCTAATCCCGAGAATGTAGCTGGCTTCTCCCAAGTCCTTCATACTGAATTGACATTGACAGTCAAACCTTTGTAGATGACAATGACCCTACATAATTTCCAATGAATAGAATGTCATCCAGATATAAGACCAGAAAAATCACATTAAACCCTTCAAGTTTCTTGTACACGCATGGTTCATCCTCGTTTTGAATAAAACCATAAGACTTTACAATCTCATCAAAATGAATGTTCCACACTCTTGATGCTTGCTTAAGTCCACAAATTGACTTCCTAAGCTAGCAAACCATATATTCTTGGCCTTCAGCAATAAAACATTCTGGTTGGGACATATAGATGTCTTCGCTAAGATGGCCATTCAAAAATGTCGTCTTGACATCCATTTGCCATATCTCGTAGTCATAGTGACATGCGATGGTAAGGAGGATACGGATGGATTTAAGCATGGCCACAGGGGAAAAGGTTTCCTCATAATCGATCCATTCTTTCTAAGTATACCCTTTTGCCATAAGCCTAGCTTTGAAGGTTTCCACATTCCCATCCGCTCTCCTCTTTCTCTTGTACACCCACTTACACCCAATGGGTTTTATCCTTTCAAGTGAAGTTACAAGATCCCAAACCTGATTCAAGTACATAGACTTAATCTCGACTTTCATTGCTTCATGCCATAGATTTGCATGAGTATCAGCAATTGCCTCCTCGTATCTAGTGAGGTCTTGTTCCTGATAGTCAGAGAGCAACTCAAAAGCTTCTCCATACCATCTATCCGGAACCCTAAACACTCTCCCGCTACGACGAGGCACCAATTGTACAGGCTTTTGAGGCGGTGCCTCTTCTTGTTCCATAATCGGGTCAGAAGAAGTTGCTTCCGAAGATAACTTATCCTCGAGTTCCAACCTAGTTGAACCTTTCGTGGAAGTACTTTGATCGTCCTCTAAGTATCTAGCATTGGTACTAACCAGTACTTTCTGCTCCTTAGGAGGATAGAAGTAACCACCCTTTGTTCTTTTTGGATACCCAACAAAACAGTATAATTCTGATCTTGGTTCCAACTTATCTCCCTTGACCAGTACATAAGTTGGACAACCCCATATCCTGAGATGATTCAGACTTAGCTTATGCCCAGTCCACATCTCATAGGAAGTCCTAGGTACTGACTTGGAAGACACCAAGTTCAGAATGTATGCCGTTGTTTCCAGGGCATATCCCCAAAAAGATACTAGAAGAGTAGCATGAGACATTGTGCTTCTGACCAGTTCCTTCAATGTCCTGTTCCTTCTCTCAGCTACTCCGTTCTGCTGGGGTGTTCCCGGCGCAGAGAGTTGGGATACTATCACATGATGTACCATGTAGTTCTTGAATTCACCTAGGAGGTACTCTCCACCATGATCTGATCATAAGGTCTTGATTAATTTACCTATCTGACGCTCCACTTTAGCCTTAAACTCCTTAAATTTATCAAAAGTGTCAGACTTGCGTCACATCAGGTAAATATAACCAAACCATGTACAATCATCTGTGAAAGTGATGAAGTACTCAAAACCTCCTCTAACTGGTATAGACAAGGGACCACATACATCAGTGTGAACAAGACTCAATACCTCCTTGGCTCTATTCGCCTTTGGGATAAAAGACCTTTTGGTCATTTTTCCCATCAGACATGATTCATACTAAGGCCAATTTTCCAATCTCAATGAGCTTAAAGGCCCATCATGGATTAGTCTTTGAATCCTGGTTGAGTTGAGGTGACCCAACCTCAGATGCCAAAGATATGAGTCATTGACATTGGTCTTTCTTTTCTTAGTTAAAGGTTCAGATTGAACGTTATTTGATTGATGCTTAATAGGGTTTAAATAGAATAGATTTCCATACATATGCCAGTACATAATATTTCTCCATCTCTACTGATAGAAATACCAGAATGGAAAGATACAGAATATTCTTGATTTATAAGTTTTGCAACTGAAATCAAATTCTGACGAAAACCATGTACATATAAAATATCTATTAAAACCACTTTCTTATTAGAATAAAAAATAAGATCCAGCTCTCCCACTGCAAAGGCCCAAACTTGTGCTACATTTCCCACACGTAATCCATGTTCACCCTTCTTGAGTCTTCTTATCTTTCTAAACTCCTGCAAGGAGTTACAGAAATGATCAGTGGCTTCTGAATCAACAAACCAAGTAGAAGTTAATCCAACCATTGATATAGACTCCAGATAGAAAACATTACCTATGTGGTTTTTCTTGGCTTGAAGATCTGGACACTCCTTTTTCCAGTGTCCCTTCTTCCCACATTTGAAGCACTTACCCTTCGGTTTGTCTTTGGGCTAGGCTACTGCGTTTCCCTTCTTCTTTTTGAACTTTTTGAGCTTGGACCCAATTCTTGAGGAAGAAGCCTTAGCAATCATGGCCTTTGAATGAGGCTTCATGACCTTCTCTACCATCTGAAGATTCTTCATCAACTCAGTCAAACTCATGTTTAACTTGTTCATATTATAATTTAGTTTGAACTGAGTAAAGGAACCCGATAGAGATTCAAAAACCATGTCCACTTGGCTCTCGGGGTCAATGATAGCCCCTAAGATTTCCGCCTCCTCAAAAGCAGCAATCATCTTGAGCATATGCTCTCTAACTGATGCTCCCTCAGCCATCTTAGTTTTTATTATAGTTCAAAAAGCCTCCTGCCTTGCGGGCCGGCTCTTATCCGCAAACATAGTGGCTAATGAATGACTAATGTCATACGCAGAAGCCATATGCTCGTGTTTAGACTGGAGCACATTAGACATAGAGGCTAGTATATAGCAACGTGTCATTTCATTAGCCTTCTTCCATGCCTTTTCTACCTCTCGCTCTTCGTCGGTGGAACCTTTTCAGATCACAGGGCAGGTCTCGTAAAGGACATACTTATACTCCTCGACTGTGAGTATTATGTCCAAGTTCCACTTCTAGTCCACATAGTTTAGTCCTGTTAACTTATTCTCACGGAGAATAACGGCCAAAGAACAAAAAGAACCTCCCACCATTTCTGAAAATCAAAAAATAAAAGAAAAGATTTAGTTTGTGAAAATAAATTTGTGCACTGAAATTAATTTGGCTCCTAGGAAATCTGACATAGCTTCTTTGGAAGATTAACAGTTCCCTAAGCTAAGTGTATTAACCACCACAAATTAATTTTCCCTCTAGGTAATGATCTAGAGGATAACTCCATCATGGGATGGCCGTTTCCTCTCATTTTCTATGGACATTCCTCGCACTATAACCTCCAACGTAGGCTGGCCGATTATAGTACGTGTCCCGGATTATTGATTACATCCTTCCATTAGATCTAGATCTTTGTGGTATCCCCATCCTATCGGGTTCACTCCCAATGTGACGCAAGGGGACCCACGATCTCTAATAAGGATCGTGATGGAAGCCGTGGGGCCGTTGGAACTCCTCTCCCACTTAATCTTTTAAAATAAAGTTTTCTAGAAAAATAGTCTTTTTGAAATTTCCATTAAGTTTTTCTTTAACTTAAAAATAAAATATCTAAATCCATTAAAATCTCTATGTCAAGGATTATATCATTTGAGAGATTTTTCCATGGACTAATTTTATTTAAGTTAAACCTTAATGATTTCAAAAATTTTCCAATGAAAACTTTCTAGAGACTTTTGTCTCAAATTTATTTAACAAAACAATTTTTCTTGTGCAAAATAAAATAAAATGGCTTTCTTTTTTAACTTACAAAAATATCTAAATCCAATATATTTTCTATGTCAAGGATTAAATCCTTTGAGAAAATATCTAATGATTAATTTTTGTTCAAATTAAAACAACCATTTAATTTTTTTTCAAGAAAAAGGTTTTTCCTTGTATAAATATTCCCAAAGACTTTGGTCTTTGAGAAACCGTGCACATAGGTATACAAAATAAATAGCATGCCAGAAAACAGTAAACGTTTTCATACTTTTCTATTTTTTGACCTAAGTGCCCAAATAATAGAATTAAACACATTAATTAATTAATTATCTTGTTTAATTCTAAAATCCTTTAGTAATATTTTTCATGCAAATATATTTCAAGAATATAAACTATTGGAAAAATATTAACTTCGCCTGGTATAGGACCCAAATTAAAAAAAATGCAAAAAATTGACTGGCAGTCCACATGCACCTGCCGCATCGGATCCACGCGTATTTGGCATGCGGTCCACGGCGGCTCCGGTGCACCAACCGCAACCCGCGAAGCCCGTCCGCAACCCATGACCCGTGCCCGCTTCCTCTTTGTGCGCAACCCGCGCATCTGCCCCGCCGGTGCCTCGCTTACCCGCGCATGAACCCGAATTGCAATTGCAATTACAAAATTTGATTCGGCTTCAATTCCTGCAAATTGGCTCGGCTCAGCTCGTGCGCGCGCGGGAAGTGGCTCGTGACACAGAAACATCAGCGTGGCTCTACTCGGCTCGGCTTAGGAATAGTAACTTCATCTTCTCCACAAAATTTCTCTGCATTCTGTCTGCGTTTTTCTCTGCGGATTGCTTCCTTTGGCTTCTTTGGACATTTTTCATTACAAAAACCAATCCAAACCAAAAATACAACCGCCTATACCCATTTAAATTGGGTTTACACGATCAAAACATCAAAGTCATAAATTTACAGAGGATTCCTATGCTTCCGCTGTGAAGCTCACAATCAGTCTATCCCATACCAAAACAGCAAAGGATCACATATTTAATCTCCAAACAATGTTCTTCTTCATTTTTATTAACTAACATGCTCCCTAAGTCAATCAAATTTAATGCTCTGATACCACTTGAATGAATTGACAGAACAGAGAGCATGTTTCGGTGGAACAAAAATGGAGGAAATAAATAGAAACAGAGCATGACAACAGCATGGAGGCATGAAAAACATACCTCTTGGAGCCTTAAACCTTGAAGAATATGGTTGAACGAATTGAAGCTCAAGAACAACTTCTTTCTTCCACTGGGATGAACACTCTGGTAGCCTTCTTTCTTCCCTGTGCGATGAACACTCCAGTACAATGCTTGACTTTTCAGTTCACAGAATATCACCCTCCCTAATTCCAATTGGTGATCACAGAAAATGAATGAAGAAAGCCTCAATCTCTGTCAATCTCTCGGTTGGCATTTTATGTTGACAAAAACTAAAAGCCAGTAAAGAAAACCAAAATGCCAGAAAATCAAGAGACATACACGAGAGGGAGAGAGCCAAGAGACTTGGGAGAAAATTTTTTTTCTTTTCTTTTATTTTATTTTTTCACACAGAAAGCCAAGAGTCATGAAACCAAAAATAATTATTTTGATAAAAATAATATTCCCGGGATTTAATATCCGAATATTATTAACAAAATAAATTTTGGCTTCACCCTAAACTCTTCTGAACTGTGACCAGAAAAATCCTATGGTCCAGGCTATTGGGCCAAAATAATATTTATTATTTTTCTTGGACCCGAAAAGCCCAAAATAATAAATATTAATTATTTTTCTTGTATTTAAATAAATAACCCAATAAATAATTAATGAACCTAAATGAACCAAAAATAATTAAACTTTAATTATTTATTTCTTGGGATTAATTAAATAAATAACAAAATAAATAATTAAGTATTAATTATTTTCCTCTAGTTTAAGTCCCGGTTAATTTTCTAATTATTCAAACTGGACCTAGGCCCTGAATAATTAATTAACCCATTAAACCAGATAATAAAATTCTCTCCATTTATTTTATTTCTGTCTAATAATAAATTAGACTTCCTGAATAAAATAAAATCCTCTCAACTAAGATCAATTTCTCAACCCAAAAATTAATTAGGACTTACGGACTATTCCGAGGATCAAAAAAACACATCGCTTTGGCTATTAAAATGACCAAAATACCCCTACTATATAAATAGTTGTATTTTATATTTTAAATATTTTCTAATATCACCATAAGGAAATATTGACCCAAGGACAATGCTACATTAGCAAAGTCTTCGACCTACAGGTAAAATGACTAAAATACCCCTCTACACATCGCCATACATTTAGAGAGGAAGAAGTGTATTAACACCCCTCTAAAAGACATCTACCATCCTTAGGTTTCTAGTACAATGATTCACGACTTCCTGGAGTATTTTCGCTTTCCAAGGGAGCTACCCTAAAGCAAACATCCAAGTCATGTTTCCCAGGGCCCTGGATATTTAGATCATTCAGACAACCACAAGGGGCGATATAGTGTAGAAATTCTCTTGTACAAGTTTGTCTTAACTAACTAGTTACACATACCCAACATGCAAGTATATTAACCCTACGATAGAACCTCAACTATAGTATATCAAAATATATGCTTCTAGTTTCGTCAGACCACCAACTCATACTCAAGTCATAGAGTACTAGTCCACGCTGTAGCGGTAGTAGTCTAGGTTTCTACCATATAGTACTTTTAGAAACCACTACTATTGGTCATATTCTACATATTCAAAATACGCTTATGTCATGCAATGAGTGAACTACTCACTGGCTAAAGGTAAACCATTCTCCATTAGGAATTCATAACATAATAACCTAAACATGATGAAATTCTCATTCTCATCAATTGGTTAAGAACAAATGTTTAAGTGTTTAAATAACTCATGATCCATACCTTACTGTGAAAGACTTCCATTCACATGGATTATTTATTTAAACACAATGTGTCTTTTCCAAATGAAATTGTGCACAAATAAAGAAAATAAATTCACAAATGATTTTTGAAAATAAATTCTTTTATTCACATATTCGATATTTACATCAGAAACCTAGTCTAAGAGGCATACATTCTAACAGATATGGCCCAACCTTAGTTGCCAAAGATATAAGTCTTTGACATTAGTCTTTCACTTCTTATTTAAAGATTCAGATTGAGAGTTATTTATTTGATTATTTGTAAGATTTAAAAATAATAAGTTTCCATACATGTGCCCTGTACATAAAATTTCTCCATTTCTACTGAGAGTAATATCAGAATGGAAAGAAACAGAATATTCATGATTTATTAGCTTTGCAACTGAAATCAAATTTTGTCTAAAATTGGATTTATATAAAATATCCTTTAATACAACTACTTTATTACAATAAAAAACAAGATCCAGCTCTCCCATTGCAAGGACCCATACTTGTGCTTCATTTCCTACTCGTAGCCCATGCTCGCCCTTCTGAAGTCTTATTATCTTTTTAAACCTCTATAAGGAGTTACAGGTATGATCAATGGCACCAAAATCAACAATCCAAATGAAAGTTGATCTAACCATTAAAATAGACTATAAATAGAGAACAATACCTATAGGGTCTTTCTTGGCCTGAAATTCTGGACACTTATTTTTCCAATGTCCCTTCTGCCTGCATTTGAAGCATTTGCCTTTGGGCTTGTTGGGCTAGTTCTTGGGTTGGCCTGTATGTTTTCCTTTTTCTTCTTGTACTTCTTGGGCTTGGGCCCACTTTTAGAAAAAAAGGTCCTAGCAATTATAGCATTAGATTGTGGCTTCATGATCCTCTCCGCCACTTGGAACTCTTTCATTAACTCAGTTAAAGTCATGTTTAATTTGTTCATGTTGTAGTTCAACTTGAACTGAGTAAAAAAACCCGGCAGAGATTTGAAAATCATGTCCACTTGGCTCTCTGGGTCAATAACAGCCCTTAAGACTTCCGCTTCCTCGAAAACAGTAATCATTTTGAGCATATGCTCCCTGACTGATGCTCCCTCAGCCATCTTAGTGTTTATGATCATTCTAAGAGCTTTCTGCCTTGCGAGCCGACTCTTATCGGCAAATATTGTGGCTAATGATTGGCTAATATCATATGCAATGGCCATGTACTCGTGTTTTGACTGAAACACATTAGACATGGAGATTAACATGTAGTATCGAGCCATTTCGTTGGCCTTCTTCCATACTTTTTCAGCCTCACGCTCCTCCGCGGTGGAACCCTCCCCGATGACAAGGCAGATTTCAAATAAGATATACTTATACTCCTCAACAGTGAGTATTATGTCCAAATTTCTTTTTCAATCCACATAATTTGATCCCATTAGCTTATTCTCACGGAGAATAACGACCAAAGGACTAAAAGAACCTCCACCAATCATTTCTGAAATATCAAAAATAAAAGAAAATTCAGTTTGTGAAAAAAAATAAAATAATTTGTGATTTTATCCTCATATTAATTCCGATAATAGTTAACCCTATCACTATTTTCTTTAATTTGATTGATTTGGCTCTTAGAAAAACTGACATAACTTCTTGAAAAGATTAACAGTTTTCTAAGTTAAGTGTATTAACTACCACAAATTAATTTCCCTTCTAGTTATGATCTAGAATATAACTCTATTGTGGGATGACCATTTCTTCTTATTTTCTATGGATATTCCTCGCACTATAACCTCCAACGTGGGCTGGCCGATCATAGCACGTGTCCCGGATTATTAATTACATCCATCAATTAGTTCTAGATCCTTGTGGTATCCCCATCCTATACGAGTTCACTCCCAGGGTGACATGAAGGGACCCACGATCTCTAATGAAGATCGTGATGGAAGCCGTAGAGTCGTTGGAACCCCTCTCCCATTTAATATTTTAAAATAAGGGTTTTTTCTTGGAAAATATATTTTGAAAATTTCAATTAAGTTTTCTTTTAACTTAAAATAAAATATCTAAACCCATAAAAATTTCTATGTCAAAGTTTATACCCTTTGAGAAACTTTTTCATGGATTAATTTTATTTAAGTTAATAAACTTAATAATTTAAAAAATTTTCAATAAAACTTTCGAAAGATTTTGATCTCAAGTTTAATTTGACAAAAATAATTTTTCTTATTAAAATTCAATCAAAATAGTTTTCTATTTTAATTCACAAAAATATCTAAATCCAATATATTTTCTATATCAAGGATAAAATCTTTTGAGAAAATATCCAAGAATTAATTTTTGTTCGAATTAAAATTAACCATTTGATTTAAGAAAAATGTTTTTCTTTGTCACAAATTCTCAAAGACTTTAGTCTTTTGAGAAATTGTGCACATAGGGAACAAAAAGAAATAAACATGTTAGAAAACTGTAAACATTTTTATGCTTTTCTATTCTTTTAACTTAAGTGTCGAAATAATAGAATTAAACACATTAATTAATTAATGGTCTTGTTTAATCCTAATATTTCCTTTCTATTATTTTTCATGCAAAATATTTAGAGAATATTAACTATTGCAATAAAAAAATAACTTCGCCTGATTTGCTTCCTCGCGAAAGGCTGGCTTGGCTTCCGCGAGGAAGCTTTCCTTGCCAATGATCAGCGGCTCGGCTCCTTTCACAAAATCGCGGCTTGGCTTGGCTTCTTGGCTCGGCTTCATAGCGCGGTTGCTACAGTAGCTTCTTCTCCTAAAAGAAGCTCTACGATTTCTCTATGATTCTTTCACGGTTTTCACTCAAAAATCATCCAAACAACCGCTTATACCCTTAAAAAATATTGGGCTTACACGATATCTATGAAAGCAATCAAAATAAATTGTTCCTATACTTCCACTTGCAAAGCTTACAGTGAAACTTTCCATACCAGTAAAAATAAAAAATCACAGATTTCAACCAAAACAAAATTTTCTAATTTTAGTTAAGCCTAAAATACTTCCGACATTTGCCAAACCATGGCGCTAATACCAATTGAAGGCTTAATATGGCAAAAATCATCAAAACGAAAGCATGCTAGAAAAACGAAAAATTTATCTCTGTAATTGAATAGCCTTTTTCGCACTGGTATAAATGTCTATACAAAGATACTTGAGGCTATTGGATTACATCCTTGTAAACGTCTATTGCGTCTCATTCACGCAAAACATTTGATCTTCTGAAATGGTGCCCGTAGCATAGCCGGTGAAAGCTTAAAAATTGGGTTTTGATAAACTTTTGAAGACTTCTCTATGTGAAAGAAAAAATCACAGACCTCACTGTCTTCACTCAAAATTGGTCTTGTGAGTTTCTGTGATTGCAAAATTGAACAGCTCCTTCACTGAATCATGAAAGGCCTTTATCATTTGCTATCCAATTCCCCGAGAGAGAATGCCATCTGCGTGAAAATATAAAGCTCACATACTTTTTGTTATCCTTCACGTAGAATAACACGAGATCTATCTCGTGTTGTCTTTTATTTTTTAATTAATTAATTAATTAAATTTAATAATTAATTAATTAAATTTTTTAAATTTTTTATTTATTGGGCCAAATAAAATTATTTATTCTTGGGTTTGAACACCCATAAATAATAAATCTCAATTATTTATTTTCTGAGCTTTATTAACTAGCTCAATAAATAATTAACAAGCCCAAATAGATCAATATAAAATTTCATACCTTTTATCTAATTTATATCCAGATTAATTTTCTAATTATTCAATCTGGGTCTTAGGCCCTGAATAATTAATTAACAAATTAAACTATATAAAATAAATACTCTCTCTCAGACTTTTTATTTTATTCTAATCCAATAATAAATTAGACTAATAAAATAAAATCTATAATTATCAAGACCAATTCCTTAACCCAAATCTTTCAGGATTTAAGGGCCATTTCGAGGACCAAAAGACACATCGCCTTGGCTACTAAAATGACCAAAATACCCCTACTATATAAATAGCTATATTTTACATTTTAAATATTTTCTAATATCACTATAAGAAAATATTGATCCCAAGGGTAATATTGCGTTAGCAAAGTCTTCGACCTACAGATGTAATGACTAAAATACCCCTCTACCATCGCCGTGCATTTAGAGAGGAAGAGTGTACTAACACCTCTTTAATAGACATCTACCATCCTTAAACTTCTAGTCCAATGATTCATGACTTCTGAAATGTTTTCACTTTTCAAGGGAGCTACCTTAAAGTAAACATCCAAATCATGTTCCCCAGGGCTTTGGATAATTAGATCATTTGAACAGTCACAAGGGAAGATATAGCGTAGAAGTTATCTTATACAAATCTGTCTTAACTAACTAGTCATATATACCCAACATACAAGTATATTGGCTCTACGAAAAAATCTCAACTATAGTTTATCAAAGTATATGCTTCTAGTTTTGTCAAACCACCAACTTATACTCAGGCAGT